>CAUYRH010174797.1:0-19482 GCA_963574655.1 Perodicticus potto | reverse complement strand
TAGCTGGGACTACAGGTGCCCGCCACAACGCCCGGCCATTTTTTGGTTGCAGCCGTCATTGTTGTTTGGCGGGCCCAGGCTGGATTCGAACCCGCCAGCTCAGGTGTACGTGGCTGGTGCCTTAGCCCATTGAGCCACAGGTTCTGAGCCAAGAGTTGCCATTTTGAATGCTTGCGAATTTTAAAATGTTACCAAAACCCTTAAAAAGCACTATAATGTAGTCTTAATGAAAATATTAATTAAAAAAAAGCCCACTTACGAAAAAATTGGTTAGAAACAATAAGAGTGGTTTCAAGTAAAATCATTTAGTTGAAACAGTGCTAAAATTAAATATGATTCAAATGGAAGGGTAAAATGATTTCAAATTTATTTGATAACTGACAAAAATGTTGAAATAATTTTGAATAAAATATTATTCTATTTGTCTATTCATCTTTAATAACTTAAGTCTCTTAGAATTAAGGACAACACGGTTTTCTCTAATCGCTTTAGGATGTAAAGAAATAGATATGATTTATATTTTTATTATTTTATTTTTTTGAGACAGAGCCTCGAGCTGTCACCCTGGATAGAGTGCTGTGGCATCACATCTCACAGTAACCTCCAATTCCTGGCCTCAAGCGAGTCTCCTGCCTCTGCCTCCCAAGTAGCTGGGACTACAAGCGCTCGCCACAACGCCCGGACATTTTTTTTTTTTTTTTTTTTTTGGTTGCAGCCGTCATTGTTGTTTGGCGGCCTGGGCTGGATTCGAACCTGCCAGCTCAGATGTACGTGGCTGGCGCCTTAGCCCATTGAGCCACAGGCGCCGAGCCTGACTTATATTTTTAAACTATTGTATAAGGCAAGGTAGTTTTAGGTTCTACAATTTAACATTATTTACTGTGCTCTCCTAAAAGAATACCACACTTCTGTAACCACTACTTAACTAACGAAATCCCTAAGCAACACCAAAAAATAATTAAGAGAAATGCCTGGATTAAATTTCCTCAGGATTTATAACAATGAAATCAAAGACTTCCTATCTAATAAATAAGAAACTTTTTTAGATCTGCATCAACCTTCCTTAAAGGACTAACATCCAAAAAGCTTTAAATCTCACTTAGTTTGGTCTGAAGTTGAAGTTACCAGCTGAATGAGAAAAAGCTGAGTACTCTTTGTTAAAGATAAAGGTGCTAATGTGGAATATCTTGTTGGGCCTAGATATTTAGGTATTACAGCCATAAATGGATGTGATGTACAATAACTTTATATTGCTAAGACCTCTTTGGTCCAAATGAAATTCATGATCCCATTTATTTTCAGTTTTCCATTTAATTTTTGTTCCTGCCAGGAGCTGATTCCAAAAGTTCATTCTTATACTAAATAAAAAGAAGCAAAACTAAGCCAAATGTTTACATTTCAGTAGTTCTAAAAACTCTTGACTTTGTGTTAAAATCGAAGTGACATATTAGTATCATGTATGACAATACTTAACCAAAAATATTTTTTAAGTTTCATGGTATTTTGCTTTAAGCAAACATGGAGAAATACATAAAAAATATTAAAAGAGTGTAGAAAATTAAGTAAATGAAATGTTAGCCCTATTCAAAAATAAGAGCAAATATTAAAAAGATGCCAGGGGCGGTGCCTGTGGCTCAAAGGAGTGGGGCGCTGGCCCCATATACCGGAGGTGGCAGGTTCAAACCCGGCCCACGCCAAAAATTGCAAAAAAATAAGATGCCAGGCTGACTATACTAATTATATTTAAAGGGACAGGAATCATCTATTTCCTAGTTTCTTTTTCCAATATATTTTCAGGAAATTTAATTGTTACATATATCAGGCAGTTAAAATATATTAAAAGTCTATGGTTGAAACCTCACTTAATTCTAATCACTGATTGGTAGTCAAGTACATACAGGTAAAGAAACAGCCAAAATCAAGTCTTTTAATATTGTCTCCTAGTGTCATATATTTTTGGCAGGTAGTAGTTTTTTTACTGCACTGGTGAGAAATACCAATGAAAAAGTCTTTTTCTGGAACAGTTAAAAAATACCACACAATTATTTCATCTGCAAGAAAAGACGGATCTCCTACAAATCAATACTATTATGTGTAAAACCCTTTACTGGTATAACCCTGCTATTAAAAACAATGTAGACAGATATTCTCAACAACAGAGCTATTTCCTTGGCCAAGGACACTGGTTAACCTGTCAATGCAGACCTTACACTATAAGTCACCTCGATTGCCAACTTGTCCTTACTGCAGGCTGGGAGCTGTCTGTTCATGTTTATCCTGCCATCATCTCTTATTCTTCCATTCCTAGTACATCCTGGCTCACCTCAAATATTCCAACTTCTTCAACAAAACTCCCATAATATTCACTAAAACAAAATAAGCAAAAAAGTTACAGGATCCAGGAAAAAGGAAAAACATGCTAAACCCCTATTACTTGTGCCTAGAAGCCAATTTATGCTATAAATCAGGAATTCTCAAGGTTAGCCTGTGGCCAAATCTTGTCTTATTTTTCAAAAATACAGGAGCTTGTTGTTTTCTTATCATCCATGGCTGCTTTCATGTTATAACGTCGGAGTTAAATAGTGAGACCATATAGCTTGCAAAGCTAAAAATATTTACTGTGTATCCCTTTTGTAAAAAAAGTATGTTGAACCTTTTTCTAAATGCTAGAAGAGAAAGCAATATTATATTTAAACCCTACAATTAGGATGCCAACCCACAGTAATGCCCAGTAAAACAGAGATCCATTAAAACAAAAATGTGATTTGAATGTTCTGAGAAAAGTCCTGAAAATATCTATATTTAGCAGAATAATTCCACTCTCTGCAAGAAATCAATGGAATGATTAGAATTAAATGTATACAAAAAAACTGATTTCAAATTCTACACTGTGATATAGAATTGCTGATAAAGTGATCATCTGTGGTCACTTTGTAATTTTGGCTATGTAGCTTCCATTATTAGGAAACTGAAACAAATACTAATTTATGTTAATGCAGGAAAATGTAGATGAACTTCTGAAAAGTTAAACAAGACAAAGGGAAAGTGAATTCAAATGTAAAATTGCATTTCTAAGTCATAATTAGTTAGGAATATGCAGAGGTGACCAGGGGGACATTAAAAGCTGGAGGTTAGCTTTTAGAGATGGCTGGTAACAGTTAAAAAAACGTGTTCCCCAAATCACACATCTTGTAAGAATATGAGGCGTCGATTCCGTAGAGGTGGCTACTGAGCAAGAAGCCACCAGGAGTACTGATGGAATTCCTTAGACATGGATGTAAGTCTTCACCAGCAACATGACTAAGATGGAGCTGGGAGAGTCACTGGCAGACTGTGAGCTTCATTTTATCATTTTACTCCATCCTCCCTTGGTCTTTTTGCTGACGCTGAGCACTGAGGACTGAATGACTTCATAAGGACAGGAGATTTTTATTAACTCACTTGACAGTGTCAGATTTTGTCAGCTAGTAACTTTATATTTTGAGGGTGAGTGTGGCAGAAACATCTGATTTCCACAGATGCAGAGTACACCAGTGATTACGTCTGGATGGTGTGGAGATAGCAGTTGATGTCTAGCACATCTTGGTTGTAACAAAAGAGAAGGAGGTCTTAATAGAAACACTAAGCAAAGGCTTGGGCGAGTTGCTGTGGCATTGATGTTGCTGCTTAGGCTGGTCTCAAACTCCTGGTCTCAAGCAATCCTCTTGCCTTGGCCTCCCAGATCTCTGGGATTACAGGCACAAGCCTTTGTGCTTGGTCAATATTTTTCCTTTTTTAATAGTATCTGTCAGCCCTTTTATTGATGTTCTGAAGTAGGCAGCACATTCTTAGAGAATACAATGGGAGCTACTTTCAAGGCAATATCTAATGAAATAACTCCTCCTCTACCAGTTCTTTTAAAATGCACCATGTTTCTACATGGCATTAGGAAGACTGGATTTTGCAAAGATTCTTTTCTTTTCTTTTTTTTTTTACTGTTGAATCATAGCTGAGTAAGTTTCTTTTCTTATTAAGGAATATCCAAAGTTGGTAGAAAACAAACAAACAAACAAAAAAACTTCCTTAAAACCCTATATTTAATTAGGAGGAGCCAGGAGGCAGAGATATACCAAGTATTGCAGTAGATAAGTTGGAATAGGAGTAGTAATAGTAACTAGTAAAGCTAGTAATGGGAAAAAATTAAAGAAAGGTAAAGCTAGTAATGGGAAAGAATTAAAAAAAGGGATGAAGAATAAGAATGCTTCACAGGCGGCACCTGTGGCTCAAGGGTAGCCAGAGGTGGTGAGTTCAAACCCGAACCCAGTCAAAAATTGAAAACAAACAAACAAACAAAAAGAATGCTTCACTAGACATCAACTTGAGATTCAAGGGCATTAATTTTTAAGTCATTCTTCTAAATAAGGACAAATACCATTTCAACAAGTTATTTTAATAATTAGTTTGCTATTCTACATTCATAACAAATGCTTATAACAAACTAAACTTTTTAGTCTTATTATACCATACAAATTACTTTATTACAATTACTAATAATGATAACAATACCTTCATATTTCTATTAGTTCAATAATTCATAAATGTTTTCACATTAATCAATAGCAAAAAACTAATTTAAAATGCACCTGAATTTCAAGATTTTCTAATTAAAAAGAAACACAAACAGGTTGTTAGGATAGGCAGACATCTAATGTTATCTATGTCTCTATAACTGTTTTCAGAAACCAGTCAGCCTTGTTTGATATTTACTTTGGAGGCTCTGAAATGAATATAAATGGTTATATGATAAGTGAATGTGAAAATCTGCAACCCATCTCATTTTACAGAGCATAAAACTTCAGCATTTGAGGACCTAATTATTTTGATGATAGGTGCGTTTTAGCCTTGATCACATGGCTTACAGCTAGAAATCAGTTTCATAGGAGAATATTTTTTCAGCATGCAACATACCTTAAACTCTGCCATAAACATGCAAATACATGGTATCAGTTAAACAGCAGGTTCAAAAAGAACTTAGTTATTTTAAAGACTTCATTTCTTTCTTTTTTTTTTTTTGTAGAGACAGAGTCTCATTAAAGACTTCATTTCTTTCTTTTTTTTTTTAGTAGAGACAGAGTCTCATTTTGTCGCCCTCGGTAGAGTGCTGTGGCGTCACACAGCTCATAGCAACATCTGACACCTGGGCTTAGGCAATTCTCTTGCCTCAGCCTCCGAAGTAGCTGGGACTAATGGTGCCCAACACAATGCCCGGCTATTTTTTTGTTGCAGTTTGGCCAGGGCCAAGTTCGAACCTGCCACCCTTGGTATATGGGGCTGCCCAGAGTAAGGGGTTTTTGTCCCTATTTTTTTCCTTTTGAGTCAATGCTCTTAGTTATTATTGTAGAATTACATTTTTTTTTCAAGAGACAGAGTCTCACTTTATTGCCCTTGGTAGAGTGCTGTAGCATCACAGCTCACAGCAACCTCCAACTCCTGGGCTTAGGCAATTCTCTTTGCCTCAGCCTCCCAAGTAGCTGGGACTACAGGCGCCTGCCACAATGCCTGGCCATTTTTTGATTGTAGTTTGGCTGGGGCTGGGTTTGGCACCCTACTTACTGAGCTACAGGCACCGGCCAAGACTTCATTTCTTTAAAAAGCAATTGGATAAAAAATAATGTAAGATATTCAAAGTAGAATTTTTGATGTGTATGGCTATAGAAGTCTACTTTCTCCCCTATAGAAAACTACCATGGCGCCGGCACCATATACCAGAAGTGGTGGGTTCAAACCCTGCCCTGGCCAAAAAAAAAAAAAAAAAAGGAAAAATAACTTAACCTTGAGCTCGGTATATGGCAAGGGAAGACAGACACATACATGGGGGCTGATGGGTTTGAACTCGGCCCAAGCCTGCCAAACAATGACAACAAAAACAACAACAACGAAACAACAACAAAAGAAAAAAAGGGGTGGCACCTGTGGCACAAAGGAGGACGGCGCTGGCCCCATATGCTGGAAGTGGCGGGTTTAAACCCAGCCAGGCCCAAAACTCCCCCCACCCAAAAAAAATTACCATAATTTTGAATCATTTTATTTTCTTTGGGAATTAATTTAAAATTGTTTCCTTTCTTTATTACTTAAATTATAGTCGTTCTCAAACCTGCCCCCCTCAATTTTTTCTTCATTTAGGAATAAATTTGGACATGTACAAATTAGAATTTCACATTCTTTCTACCACTGAAGGCTGGTCTCAAATCATAATAAATAACATTTTTAGACCAGAACCCTTGAGATTCAGCCTTGCTTTATGGCTTTTACTATGCAGACCTCCTGCTCACTATTTCAAGGCAAAAACTAAACTCTTGTGCCAAGTATTACGCATCTGAAAAAAATCCAAGTTTAAGCTAAAATGATCTTTGTAGAAAATTTCTGCATTCAGCACATGGTCATAGTAGGATTTTATGGGCCAATACTCAACCAAAGACCCTACCCAAGACAGTAAAGAAAATGCTGAAAAGCCACTCTTTAACCCCCCTTTCAGAAAGAAAAGACCCTCTTTCCCAAAGACTTCATGAAAAATATGCAGGATATAAGCTTTAGGGGTTACTACAAAAAAGATGAGCACTATTTTACCATTGAAGCTGATCTACTGCTTGTAACAAGGCTTGATCCTCCATAGTTTGAACTGAGGCTTCCAATTGGTGTATTATGGGATGGTCCCAATAAACTGTGTATGTCACCGTGACCAGCAGGTAAACTTGTGGAAGGTCCCACAGCATGGTTTCGCAGCACATGGATAGCATCATCCAGTCTGTCTAAACGATCCTCCATTCGAGACTGCTGTATGGATTGAAAAAACCATGGAGGTTACTGCTGGTATCTGTTAAATTCATTAAGTTGCTATGTCTCCTACTTTGGATATGTGGAAGGTAGCATGTGAAATGCAGTATTGAATAGCTTCAAAAGCAACTATCTGCATTATAAATCAACAAAAAAAGAAATGCTATCTGTATGTAGACTACACCAAATTTTTACAGCTTCAGAAACAAATCACTGCTTTATAAGATGAATCTTACTTATCTACCATGAGGTTTCTTTTTGCTTCTATAAAAGATGAAGGCTACTATGTCAATAATTTTTTTTGTTATTTTTGGAAACAGAGTTTCACTTTGTCACCCCTGGTAGAGTGCCATGGCGTTATAGCTCACAGTAACCCCAAATTTTTGGGCTCAAGTGATTCTCTTGCCCCAGCCTTCCAGGTGGGACTACAGGCTGCCACAATGCCCAGCTATTTTTAGAAACAGGGTCTTGCTCTTGCTCAGGGCAATTCACCCACCTCAGCCTCCTACAGTGCTAGGATTATAGGCCTGAGCCACTGTGCCTGGCCCTATGTCAATAATTATAGTTGATAAACAAGGATAACCTATACTTCAAATACTGATTTCTCAATGATGGCAATCTGGGGGAAGGGACCTCAAAACCAACAAACAAGTTTAAGCTGTAATTTTGTTTTAAGGTGAACACATTAATGTATATTCTTTGACAAAATTGAAGCTATGATATTGTCTATCTGTGGACATACACACGCCCTATACACAAACATATTAGAATTTTAAAAATAAAAAGCACATGCTAGTAGAGCTGTTTTAAAGGATCATTCTCAACAACACAAGAGACAAAAGTCTATTCCTAATACACTGTTACAAAAACTGAAATGATAAATTGTTTGATTTTAAAAAACTGGAGTCTGTATAGTTTGAAGATTTTAAATGAATAATGGAAAGTATAATTAATTGAAACACAAAAAAGGCACCATCTAAAAGAAATAGTACCTCACAGACATCCTTTAAGAAGGACATTGCATCTTGCAAATGCTCGTGAAGTTGCTGCTCAACTCGATTTTTCTGGCAAAGTCAAGACAGAACAGGAGGCAAAGCACAGGTTAAGATTAACTCCAAAAGAGATGAGGAAATAGCTGATGTGCATGTCAGCATAACATGTTAGTAAAAGTTAACGCAGAGACCTGAGAGAACTACTTATATTAAGGTATGAGAAGGCTGGGATTCAACAGGGAAGTCACAAGGTTATTAGCACATTGCTTATATTTGCTTACAAAATACATGAGAAGAAAACTTTCCTTCAATTTAAAACATTCTGTTAGTCACAGAAAAGGAACGTTTCTATTTGTAACCTGAATTTACTAAATGAGAGCATGACTTAGCATTCTATCAAATCATACTTATTTTGCTTTTATTATACTTTGTAATTCTGGGTAACAAATGTAAGCATACAAAAGCAACAGTAGTTAACATTCTACCACAAATTCTTTAGGCTTTGAGTACCTAGAAGGCTCCTTTACTGCTTTATTTGTTAATAGATGTTTTGTTTGCCTGATTTGCACATTTCTTTTCCATAAGAACACACGAAAAGGGCAGCGCCTGTGGCTCAGTGAGTAGGGCGCTGGCCCCATATGCCGGAGGTGGCGGGTTCAAACCCAGCCCCGGCCAAAAACTGCAAAAAAAAAGAAGAACACACAAAAAATAACAATTTTGAGGCAAAAATCATTGATATTTACATTAAAATTTTTAATGGAAATGTAATAAATTATATATAGTATCATCATATAAAAAAGAATAAACATAACCATTTTCTTTGCTTTTACTTGTCTTTTTAAAAAGTTTTCTTTTATGTAAACACAAAAGTATAGAAAATTAAGCTCTAGATTTGTTAAAGAAACAAAAATCCCATCACACTATTATTTTAACACCAGCTGTCCTGACACCAGAAGGCTGATGCCCTAAAGCACAGATGGCAAAAGACACACTCAATTGTGTCTTACATTGTTCAACTAAATCAGACCATTTGTTAGCAAAGAATTCGTGTGAAATGCTATCCTACTGTTTCTTCATAGTTACACGAGATTTATTAAACAACAACAACAATAGGGAAAAAAAAGAAAAAGAAAAACAAAACAGACTCCAAGGTATCAGATAAGAGGCTCTTACCAGGGAGTGAAGTGAGTTTTCATAGCTTGGGGATGAAGGTGCTTGCCCTCCAGGTCTGGGCCACTGATTGGTACCTGTTAAAACCCAAAAGCACCCATGCACCTGAGTTAACTCAGTGATCTTGATAATGTTCTGAAGGAAAGGATAAAGATACTCAATAATTATAAGTAGATTTACATTATTATTTTTGTTCAGACTTTAGTATAGTTCTAGCTACCTATAAGCCTAACAACACATTAAAAAACTCTTTAATTACTAATAAAACAATGAAGGGAACTTAAGAAAAAAAAACTATACTTTAAAACACAACTACTTTTATATTTGCATATCCTTTAGACTTTGTCCATACGCACACATACCTTGAATAAATGCACTTTTTTATTCTGTCCCTCACCTGTCATGATTTTATATAGTCTTTATAATACTATCAATGGCTACATTTGTATGCCCTTGATTCTGTTAATATAAATCATAATTTGTTTAACCATCATCACCTCACTGATGGACATTTTGGTGGTTATCAACTGATATGCTTTTTGGGGAAGGAAGGAGTAATGTCTTGACAGTAAGTAGCATTTCTAAATTGCAGTATAAACATGGTTAAGATCCCATATTCATAAAGCCATGTTGCTTAATATTAACTGAGAGTACCTTTAGCAATGCACAGATGAACCAATTTCAAATGACTGCAAAAACACTTGGGATCATCTGTTAAAAAAATTTGCCTAAACTATTTATATATACATACATACACACATATATATGTTAATCAAAATATCCATCTCCATCCATCCATCCATTTCTGAGACAGAGTTTCACCATCTCACCCTGGCTAGAGTATCATAGCATCACAGCTCACAGCAACCTCAAACTGCTGGGCTCAAGTGATCTTCTTGCCTTAGTCTCTTGAGTAACTAGGATTACAGGCGCCCACTACAACACCCCACAATGCCTCACTAGTTTTTTTTCCTTCTATTTTTAGTATGGACAGGGTCTTGCTCTTGCTCCGGTTGGTCTTGAACTCCTGAGCCCAAGCCATCCTACCTAAGCCTCTTAAATTGATAGGATTACAGGTGTAAGCCACCATGCCTGGCTTATGCCAAAATAGATTATTTAATTAGAAAAATATTACAGGCTCGGCGAACGTAGCTCAGTGAGTAGGGTGCGAGCCACATACACTGAGGCTGGGGGTTTGTGCCTGGCTTGGGCCGGCTAAACATTGACAACTACACCAAAAAATAGCCAGGCATTGTGGCAGGTACCTGTAATCCCAGCTATCTGGGAAGCTGAGGCAGGAGAACTGCTAAGCCCATCAGTTGGAGATTGCTGTGAGCTGTGATGCCACAGCACTCTACCCAGGGTGAGAGCTTAAGGCTCTGTCCACAAAAAAAAAAAAAAAAAAAGTGTTCCACTAGAGCCTGTTGTTGCATGTCAATTTGCCATATTTTAGGAAGCTAGAGAATGCAACACTACAACTTATCTGTTATCTTGGAAAAACTTAAGGTAAACTAGAACTATTATAGTTCATTTTAGCTGAACATCATTTAATTACTAAATAATCTAATAATTGTATGCTCATCGATCATATACATTTTGCAAGTTAAAAAGTTGCATACATAGGTTCTCAATAACCTGATTAGATCTCACAATTAATTATATGCTTACTGTTATGATTATACAAAAAATTTTAAATAGTAAAATCATGAGGAAAAAATATGTTCGGTACTTCAATGAATTTTTTTACTTATAAGCAAATTATAAACAAATTATTTTGAGGACCAAAGGGTTCCTGCTAGACATACAAATGTAATCACAAATCCAATATACAACTAAATTATGGATAGTCTAAAATTACTCATTGAAACAGAAGCTTGTGGGCTAATTTTATAATTAACAAGTAGAACATCTCAATCAGAAAAACTCACTAAGTGGATATATGAAGAATTCACATAAAAACAACCAGCCAATACTTTACCAATAATTTCAGTGCATTAGTGTTTTCTAAGTACTGATGCAGAATTATGAATGTTATGTAAGTAGGTTAATCACAACTTATTTTGAAAAAGACCCTAAATTATTTTTTAAAAACCCTTAATGCTTACAGAATTTTATACTTTGATCGTTTTGTTCTACTCCTCCTCCAACCTGTTTGGGTGATCAGCCTGTGATAGGAGCCTGATCATTAATTTACTTAACTTACATGAATTTTTTTTTTTTTTTTGAGACAGAGTCTCACTGTGTCATCCTTGGTAGAGTGCTGTAGCATCACAGCTCACAGCAACCTCAAACTCTTGGGCTTAAGCGATTCTCTTGCCTCAGCCTCTCAAGTAGCTGGGACTACAGGCGTCCACCACAATGCCTGGCTATTTTTTTCCTGCAGTTGTCATGCTTGTGCTGGGTTTGAACCAGGCTTGGTGCACATGGACAGCTATGTAACCATTGTGCTACAGGCGCCAAGCCACTTATATGAAATATTAGCACACATTTTATGTCTAAACATCTCAGAACTGTCAGCATGCACTGGCTTTGAAAAACAGGTAGTTTCTGTGGTTCTTCACTAGCTTTATACTAAGGAATCAGATGCGAGTACCAAGTTACTTAGGTAAATAAATCATCTACCTAATTTTTTGAGAGTAAAATCAATAAACTTTGCTAAGGTGTATCTTCAAAATGTAATCCCTTAAACTGGAAAAAATAAACATATACTTAAACTGCTTTTATTATAGACTGGGCTGTTATAATGTAACACACTTGGTTAAAATAGAATCTAACAGGGTTAAATCACTGATATCCATTTGAACTTCACATAAATGCCAAGCTATATTTACTTCATAACCCCACCATGTCATTTCAAAAATTCATGCTATTGGTTATAAAGAGGGTGACTGGATAGTTGTACAAGGCAGTTAGGTCATATAAGTTTACTCTGGCTGTAAAACTCAAAGGTAGGCGCAGAAGTTTAATGCATACTAGGAGTTAGTGGACCTAACTCCTGGTTAGATCTGGTTGATCTATACTACCAATTAATTAAAGCTCCTTCTCCTCCCTTAAAAACCCTATTCTTGTTCAAGAAACCTATCCTAACCACTAGTTTAGAATAAATTTGGATGGCTCCATTTTTAAGTGTTTATCTCATTTTCTCCACTAGCCTGAAAATGGGTTTGACATCAGATGGCAGGTCTGACACCAGGCACTCTGATAGATAATAAATATCTCGTTGATTAAAATAGGCTAAACTGAGGATTTCTCTTTCTTTTTATTTCTACTGTGCATGCTCTGAGGTCAGCTATCAAGTACAGCAGTTATTCAACTTTTATTCATTCATATTCCAGAAGGAGATAAAGAAAGGCAGAAGATGGTTTTGCTTTTCTGTTTTCTCAGTAAACACACTGTTCTTAGCGTTAAATGCTTATGTCTTTTCCTAAACAATGGCTATAACAGACACGGCAGTTCCTCTCTCTTTTTTTTTTTTTGAGACAGAGTCTCAAGCTGTCACCCTGGATAGAGTG
The DNA here is from genome assembly GCA_963574655.1 of Perodicticus potto. Lineage (NCBI taxonomy): Eukaryota > Metazoa > Chordata > Mammalia > Primates > Lorisidae > Perodicticus > Perodicticus potto. The sequence continues at coordinate 6,995 of CAUYRH010174797.1, read as the reverse complement.
CTGTGGCATCACAGCTCACAGCGATCTCCAATTCCTGGGCTCAAGCGAGTCTCTTGCCTCCGCCTCCCAAGTAGCTGGGACTACAGGTGCCCACCACAACGCCTGGCCATTTTTTGGTTGCGGCCGTCATTGTTGTTTGGGGAGCCCGGGGTGGATTCGAACCCGCCAGCTCAGGTGTACATGGCTGGCGCCTTAGCCCGTTGAGCCACAGGCGCCAAGCCCAGTTCCTCTCTTGTATCTTGTTATGAGAGCCCTGATTTTGTTCAGGTGGGTCTATTCTTTCCCAGGAGAGAGTATCTATTCTTAGCTCTTGGGATAAATCCTGATGCTAAGACAAACACAGAGGTACCATTTCTATTGCAAGATCCAGTGCATTAAGATCCAGTGCTGGCTGACGAGAGGCCAATGAGACAAATCTATTGAAGAGGAATTCTGGAAAAAGATTCTTGAAAGACAAAGAAGACATGAGCCTTTTCTGAACTGTTGTCTGGACATCAGCCTGAGGAGGAATTGCAAAGAAGTAGAGCAGGAGTCCTGATTATGGGGCTATACCATGCTAGGGGTTTCTTGTCACACAAGATAAAAAACCTTTGTGTTCAACCTGGCTGAGAGAAGAGTTTCTTTTCCTTTCAGCCTAAAGCATCTCAACTGATATGACATCTCAGAATCTTTCTCTTAAGCACCCTCTAGGGAGAAATGTATGGTCTATAGCCTGAGAACTTCCCTAAGAAAACAATGGGGATTTAAATAAGATGTCTTTCTAAGCTGCCTCTGTAGCTCTGTACTTGGTATCTATCCTTACAAAGCCTGGGCTGAGTCTGACTACTTCTCAGGCATAAGGAATACGGCAAGTGTAGAGAGAACACAGTGGGTACAATTTTTCGCTCTAGACAAAAGGCCATTGCCATACAAGGTACAAAATGACTCCCACATAATATACAGGCACTCTGGCTCATTTTTCTTCTCTTTTCCTTTGACAGTGAAAACTGTCATAGTGCTTTTATTTATTCCTCCTTTCTCTTCATCTCATCTCTGCTCTGCTATGGTGTGTGTGTAGAGGATGTGCAGACAAGAAGGAAGCCTCAGACACAGAACATGGGAAAGATGCACCTGGATGAAATCAAGTTTCCGACTTGTTGTTTCAGCAGGATATGTTAAAGTGCTTTTCTTTGATTATGACTGCTGAATTGAAAAAGATAGCTAACACCTTCATTATACAATTCAACAGTCCAGTTTTCATTAACCAATTGAATTAAAGGGAAAAAGAGAGTATCATTCATTAAATAGCAAAAAAAGATGGAGAAAAGAAATCTGAGATTCTACTCGGGACCATTATTTTTTGAAAAATGTCTAAGTTTCTGATTCTCCATGTCACTAATGTCCCTTCTTCATAGATGTTGAGCTCTGCTGTGGCCTGCCTTCCTCCCATTGTTAATGAAAACCAAAGAACATTTTGGTAGCACAGGTATTTTAATAGGTAGAGAGAATATATAGTGAAGGCTCACTCAGCTACCTCAGATGAAAAAGTGAAAAAGGCTGTCCCCAAACTGATAACTGATAATTTCAGTAAAGTAGTGCCAGGAGGGTGATCAGGGTTAAAGTTACATCATTCTTCCTGTAATTTCAGCTCTGTTAAACAACAACTTTAAGTCAATGGGTCTTTCATAGTCTTGTCTATGTGGAGAACAGCTGTTCAACTTTTACTAGACAGCTGAAGCCATGGTGTCTGAGAAAGTGGCAGAGCCTGCTAATAGCTGAAGGCAGCTGCCAGCAGTTCATCATTTCCACACTGGAATGCTTCTTAGCAAAGTCACAAGACTAATACACAAAACACAGGTGACAGTGAGAGCCCTGACATCTGAGAGCCCCGATTTTCAGAAACCCTGAGCAATTCAAAAAGGCTTAGTAACAAAAAACAAAATCACATGGACTTAACTGGTGGCTTGATCAGGTCAACTGCTGTTGGAAAAATATGGCAATTTTACCCAGTTGCTAATGTTTTTTCCTCAAAACAAATCAATATAATTTTTCCTCAGCAAAGTTTTTCTCCAAACAATGCTCAGAAAAATATAATTCAAGTTTTAAAATTACAGTTTGACAGATATTAAAATTTTCATGCAATTTTATTTATTCCTAATAAATCAAAAAATCCTCAGTTACTAAAACAATTGTTTCTCAACAAATTCATACTTTAGGGTAGTATATAGAATTTATCGGAACTAATGTGAAAAAAATTCAGGAAAAAATAAAGTAAATCTAAGTCACTAACAATATCCATCTCATTCATGCAAAGTTCTTTTCCTTAGCAGAAAAGCTACATCACCTCTAGGAATTTTTATATATGTGTGTCACAATAACTTAGTTGGTCTAAAAACAAAAACTAACCATCTAGTAGAAATATTTATTCATCTTTAAGTCTAACATATGAGTCTTTTCGTTTGTTTTTTGAGACAAGAGTCTCACTCTGGTGTGCCCGGGCATGGTGGCTCACCCCTGTAATCCTAGCACTCTGGGAGGCCTTGGCAGATGGATTGCCTGAGCTCACAGGTTCGAGACCAGCCTGAGCTAGAGTGAGACCTCATCTCTAAAAATAGCTGGACATTGTTGTGGGCACCAGTAGTTACAGCTACTCAGGAAGCTGAGGCAAGGGAATTGCTTGAGCCCAGGAGTTTAAGGTTGCTGTGAGTTGTGATGCCATGGCACTCTGCTGAGAGTGACAAAGTGAGACTGTCTCCAAAATAAAAATAAATAGTCTCATTCTGTTGCCCTGGGTAGACTGCCTTGGAGTTATAGCTCACAGCAACCTTAAACTTTTGGGCTCAAGAGTTCCTCTTGCCTCAGCCTCTTGAGTAACTGGGACTATAGGCACCCACCATGATGCCTGGCTAGTCTTTCTATTTTTAGTAGAGACAGGGTCTTAAGTCTTGTTCAGGCTGGTCTCGAATTCCTGAGGTCAAGTAGTCTACCTGCCTTGGCCTCCCAGAGTAGTAGAATTACAAGCATGAGCTATTGATCCCGCTGAGTCTTACATTTGGTACATGGTAAACAAAGAAGAAAGAAGTTACATATACTTATATATAGGTAGTTTTTATTTATTTTATGTGCTCTCTGATAATTTTTTTTCATTATTTTCTTTATATCTTTTTTTTTCTTGAGACAGAATCTCATTTTGTTGCCCCAGGTAGAGTGCAATGGCATCCACAGCTCATAGCAACCTCAAACTCTTGGGCTTAAGTGATCCTCTTGCTTCAAACTCCCAAGTAGCTGGGACTACAGGCATCTGTCACAACACCCAGTTGTTTTTAGAGACAGAGTCTTACTCTTGTTCAGGCTGGTCTTGAACTCCTGAGCTTGGGCAATCAGTCTCCCAGAGTGCTAGGATTATAGATGTGGTAAGCCACCATGCCCGGCCCTTATTTACTTTGTATCTTATAGAAATTTTTGGTTTTGCTCCTCTATTTTACTCTCATCTCAATTGCCTAGACTTATTTTTATTCTGTGATAACAATTGTTCTTATAAATTATATCAAAAATGTATGGAAATTTATAAAATTCAAATTCAAAACCAGTTAAGTATTTCAGTAGTCTCCCAAGTGAACTCAAGAGGAAAGCTCTGTTTACATGCTTTCTTTTTTTATCACTTATTTTTTATTTTTTGAGACAGAGTCTCACTATGTTGCCCTCAGTTGAGTGCTGTAGTGTCATAGCTCACAGCAACCTCAAACTCTTGGACTTAAGTGATTCTCTTGCCTCAGCCTCCCAAGTAGCTGGGACTACAGGTGCCCAGCTATTTTTTTGGTTGTAGTTGTCATTGTTGTTTGGCAGGCCTGGACTGCGTTCGAACCCTTCAGCCTCGGTATATGTGGCCAGCATCCTAGCCACTGAGCTACAGGGGCCGGGCCTTTTTTTCCCTTCATTTTTGAGACAGGGTCCTCCTCTGTTGCCCAGGCAGGAGTGTAGTGGTGTCATCATAGCTCACAGAAACCTCAAACTCCTGGACTCAATACTCTTCCTGCCTTAGCCTCCTAAGTAGCTCTACAATACCTGGCTAATTTTTCAATTTTTAGTAGAGTCAGAGGTCTTGCTCTTGCTCAGGCTGGACTACGGGTGGGATAGACCAAACCAAAACTACATGCATTTTATTCTTTTTTTGGAGACAGTTTCAAGTTGTCACCCTGGGTAGAGTGCTGTGCTGTCACTGCTCACAGCAACCTCAAACTCTTGGGCTCAAGCGATTTTCTTGGCCTCAGCCTCCCAAGGAGCTGGGACCACAGGCGCCTGCCACAATGTCCAACTATTTTTTTTTTGTTGCAGTTGTCAACTATTGTTTTCGCTGGCCTGGGCAGGGTTTGAACCCACCCGCCTCAGTGTATGTGGCTAGCACCCTACTCACTGATCGACGGGCCCTGCCCTAAATGCTTTTTCATAAATTTTCATTGAATTTTACTAAAAAATAAATGAGCTATTAACATATCTAAGTAGTCCCACACATATTACAAAGTAGTTATTAGAGAAAAGAGAAGCCTACCTGTGAGAGGTGAAGGTGATCCAACTGGTGTTGATGGATTTGATGGAAAACTACTGCTGGTATGGTCAGGAGAATAAATCTAATCAGAAAACAAGAGAGATAAACCCATGAATAAGACAATAGCAAAATATAAATATATTCACATAGTTATTTTCATAATCTATAAACTGCCATTTTGAAGACTCAGTAAGAAATCTTCTCATAAATTTTAGGATTATTGCATTATCAAAAATCACAAAAGTCTCAGTTTTAAAACCAGCATTAGAAGGTACCTTATATATTCTAATGAGAGGAATAAAATTATTATTTTATTATAATTGAAAATAATTTAAAGTTTTTAATTGTTAGAAAATAAAAATGAGAAGTGACTAAAAAGTTAACAAATATGAAAATTAAACAATCTTTCTAGAATATACAATGTACATAAGTGGTATCCTTTAAAAATAATCACCTCAGGTTCAGCGCCTATAGCACAGTAGTGTCAGCCACATACACGGAGACTGGCGGGTTTGAACCTGGCCTGGACAAGATAAACAACAATGACAACTGCAACAAAAAATAGCCAGGTTTTGTGGCAGGTGCCTGTAGGCCCAGCTACTGGGGAGGCTGAGGCAAGAGAATCGCTTTAGCCCAGAAGTTTGAGGTTGCTGTGAGCTGTGACGCCGTATCACTCTACCAAGGGCGACACAGTGAGACTCTGTCTCCATAAAAAAAAAAAAAAAAAAAAAGAAAGAGATCACCTCAGAATACTGTTATCTTCTGGAATGGTCTTTAAAAACAGTTGGGAAAACAGACAAAGAAAACAGTTTTTAAAAAGAGTTACCACTTATCTGTCACTTAACAAGTTAGTTTGACCAACCACATTTTTGTCAATTTTAGCTTCAGCTGATTGTATGAATGTTGTAAAAAAATTAAACTTATTCTCAAAGGATACTTTACCACTCTTAAAAAAAAAGTGGGAAAAAAACCTGATGTCTTTTAAGAAGTGTTTCTAAATTAACTTGTGAAACCTCCAACTCTTGGGCTTAAGCGATTCTCTTGCCTCAGCTTCCCAAGTAGCTCGGACTATAGGTGCCCACCACAATGCCCAGCTATTTTTTGTGGCAGTTGTCATTGTTGTTTAGCTGGCCCAGGCCAGGTTCGAACCCTCCAGCCTTGGTGTATGTGGCTGGCGCCAAAACCACTGTGCTATGGGCGCTGAGCCTGGCTAAAAGTTTTTTTTTTTTTTTTTTTTTTAGCCAGGGCTGGGTTTGAACCCACCACCTCCAGCATATGGGGCCGGCGCCCTACTCCTTGAGCCACAGGTGCTGCCCTGGCTAAAAGTTTTGTTGCAATATTTTTAATATACATTTCATATTGTCATAAATAGTGACAGAGATTCATTTCAGTTTAATATTTAAAAATTCTCCCTAATACTGGCTCCAAGGGCCTACCCTCTAAGAGAGCTCTTTTGAGACAATCCTATTCTTATAATAGTCATAATAAATCATTTTTGCATCTCAGCACTTAACTTAGGGCAGACAAATCAACTTACATGGATAAACTCTGGTCAAACATTTTAAAAAAAGAAAATAACTTCTGAGGGCAGATTCAGGCAACAGAAATAACCTTGTTATGAACAAGCACTTTAATGAATTTAAAGAGGCCTGAATTGTGACACATTAAGGGTCTCAGAATCTCAGCACTGGTTTTAAAGATAATGTTTTGGTAGTATCTGAACAAGCCAGTTATTGGGACATGAAAAACAAAATTCTGCAAGTCATCATTAGCATACTTAAGTGTTATAATTGGGAGGTCCTTGTGGCTCATTGGGTAGGGCGCCGCTGGCCCCATATACCAAGGGTGGCGGGTTCAAACCTGGCCCTGGCCAAATTGCAAAAAAAAAAAAAAGAAATAAAAAAAATAAAATAGCTGGGCGTTGTGGTGGGCGCTTGTAGTCCCAGCTACTCGGGAGGCTGAGGCAAGAGAATCTCCTAAGCCCAGGAATTGGAGGTTGCTGTGAGCTGTGTGATGTCATGGCACTCTACCCAGGGCGATAAAGTGAGACTCTGTCTCTACCAAAAAAAAAAAAAAAAAAAGGCTGGGTGCCTGTGGCTCAAGCAGCTAAGGTGCCAGCCACATACACTAGAACTGGCAGGTTTGAATCTGGCCCAGGCCTGCCAAACAATGACAACTACAACCACAAAATAGCTGGGTGTTGTGGTGGATGCCTGTAGTCCCAGCTACCTGAGAGGCTGAGGCAAGAGAATCGCTTAAGCCCAGGAGTTGGAGGTGTTGGAGGTTGCTGTGAGCTGTGATGCTATCGCACTCTACCGAAGGCGATAGCTTGAGGCTGTCTCAAAAAAAAAAAAAAAAAAAAAAAAAAGGTGGAAAAGCCCGAACGGCGGGCATTTTACCCCCCGCGGCGGCCCGGGGTGGTGGCTTTAAAGTTTTGTGCCCCACGACCCGGCGCCGGCCGGAGTGGGGT
>CAUYRH010174793.1:0-63695 GCA_963574655.1 Perodicticus potto | reverse complement strand
GGCTATTTTTCTGTTTTTGTGGTTCGGCCAAGGCTGGGTTTGAACCCACCACCTTCGGTGTATGGGGCCGGTGCCCTACTCAATGAGCCACAGGTGCCGCCCAGAGCGTTTATTGTTTGCACTCGCATCTCTATTCTGGCTACTTCTCTCCAGGGCATTCATCAAAGGCCTTTGATGACAGCTCTTCAACACTAGGTTCTCAGTGTACAGGGACCACTCTGCAGGTGTGTCTTCAGGCAGGCTGTGTTGGAGAAGTAGGTGCTGCACCCTATGTCTGCAGCCCCTCTCTCCTGCTGCAGGTGGGCCTTTGCCTGGCCAGCTGCCTATGTCTTGGCTCAGATAGTCCCTCCTCAGAAAGCCATTCCTTGCCTCCCCCCACCAAGTAATCTGTCTTCTGTCACTCCCTCAACCACTATTCCGCTTTATTTTCTTCAAGGACTTAGTACCTAAAAGTATGGCTGCTTGGTTGGTCTCTTCCCATGTGGACATGGAGTCTTACGTTGTTCACTGCTGTATTCTGAGCACCTAGTAGTCCCTAAACCCTTAGGGGTGTAGAGCATGAAAATGAATTGAGGAAATACATTTTTCTTCAATGACAGATAGATTATGGATATTTCTAAACAAATGAGGGTTATAGTCTCATGGAGTGGATCCTGACAGGGCCAAGAGACATTTAAGCAAGTCATTTAACTCAGTAGGCCTTATTTTTCTCTTCTCTATAATGGGGTTAGGTTTATGGTAAGCATAAAATGTTAATAGATATAAAATTGCCTTGAAAACAGATGGAAAAGTTTGTTACTGTTAATGTGTTACAGACCTGTAAACTGCACTGGTTCTACTAGCCTTAAAGGTTGTCGAAGGGAACTTGGGTTGAAAGTGTTTTATAATTTTCTGGTAGGAAGGAAACAGTCTTTAAAGATGAAAGCGTCAGTCAAGTTGGAAGGCTCCGGAAGACCTTTTTTCTCTCAAACCATTGAATCCAAGGTGGCTTCAGTCATTTTTACCAAGAATCCACACTTTTGAATGATCCTGCACCTAACGATTATGAATAGGAAACTTAACTGGGGACACTTTAATTTTACTCTTGCTGATACTCTGTTACATCTCTTATCTTCTTCCTCTGGGTGTATTATTTATCTGAGCAGTTGAGTTGCCATCTTCTTCAAAAGAGAGACTGTTTTGTTTTTAATTTGTTATTTATATTTGGCAAACACGGTCTTATACTTTGCAGAGGAAGGGTGTTTGGATGAAAGCTTATTACATTGTTTAAATATTTTTTATTAACTGTGGAAGCTACTAGATTCATTCTCCTCAACTCAGATTACACATTAATATCATTTGAGGAATTTAGAAGAAAATGTCATGGCTCAGGTCCCACGGCCAACTATTCTGATTCAGTTGATTTAAGAGGGAGTCTAAGCATTATTTCTTTTAATTAGTTAGTGTATAACTTCCTGCAGGTTGTTCTGATGAGAAGTCAGGGCTGAAAACCACTGAACGAAAATATTAGAACATTAGTTCACAAGCGTGGCTGTCCACTGGAATTACCCAGGGAAGTTAAAGCATACTGATGCCTGGGTCCCACTTCGATAGGTTCTGACTTTAGTTGGGCTAGACATTAAAACTTTAAAAGATTGCCCTCTTGATTCTACCGTGCAGCCGTGTTTGATCCACTGCACGAATTGTAGGCTCCTTGAACACAGTGCCGGACACTGATAGGTTAGCCCTTTCCCAGCTCGGCCTGATCACACAATCTACCTACTGGGCCTGCTAATGTAAATGTGCAGATTCCTGGCTGCTACTCCAGAAGCTACAGAGAAACATTAGGGAAGGCTAAGCTCCACAGATGACGTTTACGATACTGCAAGCTTGAGGAACATGGCCCAGTACATGTTCTACTTCTTACTATATTAACGGTTCTGAGCAAGTGTTTTCATAATTTCCCTGCTTTGCTTCTGTGCAGAGAAACCTCTTTGCAAGAACATTCTATCTTTTGAATAATTAGAAGGCTTTCATATTTGGGAAGAATGTATACAAGCAGCAAAAGGTGTCAGTTACATCATTTCAGGAAACAATTACCATTGCTTGCTTTCTGTAGTTCAATGATTATAAACTGCATGCTGTGTAAAACCTTGAAATAGTGTATCGAGAAATAACAATTTGATCTTATGGCAGATTCTTAACTGTGTATTAAGAGAGGAAGGATATCATGGGCATCTAAAAAACCCAAACTAAGGAATTCTTATGGTACTTGAGGACCCTCCTAGTCCCCTATTTTCTTTTCAGTCTTTTTTTGAATTTAAGAATTGTTGTCTGGTTTGCGTTTCACCCAATTGCATTTTCATGATTTTGTCTTGTATAGATAGTCATAGTATTGTTAAAAAGGAAAGAGAAACAACAACAAAAACAGAAGTTAAAAAGCCAAGAACATTTAATAGAATTTATTGAATTTTGTTAAGTGCCTAGAATTATGTAAGCCACTAGGAAAGAAATTAAAAGAATAAGACCATCTCTTGTTATTGGAGGAGAAATATAAATGTTTTATGGTGTCTGGATAATGTACAACCTGTTTAACCCTTCAACTGGTTAATCAACTTCACAGTAATTGATATGTATCTGTATCTATAAGTATGTCATATTGTCTGGTGTTTCTAATCAATTCTAAGAGATTTCTAATCATTTGTAGGAGAAAGTTCCCCAGGTGTGGGTTAATAATAACAGGCATTCGTGGGTTTGTGCTAAATTCATTTGAAAGGATAAACTATGCCCATATTGATGATGGCAGATGGGATATATTGAGACTTACAGTCACATCCACTCTATTGGATATTGAAGACTCCAGAAACTGGTTAATTGCATGTTCTCGGTCTCTTAGGTTATGTTTTTTCTGCAGTTTGAAAATAGCCAGTCCTTTGCAATCCTCCTTTCTTCCTAGTTTCTTTCTTGGAGAGTCCCCTTAATTTGGTAGGACCTTATGGTTGTCACCATGTACTCTTGTAAGCCTGGGATACGTGACTTGGGTTCATTCTTTTTTCCTGATGAAAGAATTTTTTTTTTTTTTTAATTCTTAAATTCTTTTTTTTTTTTTTAATTATTTTTTATTGAGTCATAGCTGTGTACAATAATTCAGTTATGGGGTACAGTGTGCAGGCTTCACATACAATCAGAGATATTTTTATCAATCTGATTGATATAACATTCATGATATTTTCTCATTTACTATGTGAAAACATTTTTGATCTGTATTTAGAAGTTTTCTCCTGACCCTTCAAATATGCACCACAAGTGTAATGAAAGAATTTTTAGGAGACATGTTTGTTTCCTTGGACTTTCTCTGAACAATGTTAAGATCTGAGATTTTTGCCTTTTAGCATTTGAGACTCTAACATCAAAAGACTGTTCCTTCAAGGAACTGCATGCTGCTATTTAATTACTTTCCCCCTGGTTTAGCCCTGGGCTTGGTAAATTTAATAGGCGCAGTATTTTTATTTTATATTGTTGGTACTATGATATGAGTGTCTGAATCAAAAACACTAAATTCTGATCGAGAAGACAGTTGAACACCTAGATTGAAGGTCTTTGCCAGTGTTACTTGGGAAACATCTTAAACTACATTCTAGTGAAAATCCGTGAATGATCTTTTCCCTTTTTGTAATTATTCATTTTGCATGTATATTTCATTCAGTATCAGGAGACAGTTTTCCCATTTTCCCAGGCAACACAGCCTACTGATGTAATTGAGGGCCTAGTTAGAGTCATTTGCTAGTCAGAGCCTCACTATTTCCAGAGAGGAGGAACATAGACCAGTGATTTTCAACTGTGCCTATACATTAGAATCTCTTTTTTAAAAAAGTGCCCCTTGAGACCCAGAAAAACCAAATTGTAATATTTAGGGGTCAGGCCATGGCATGCTTATTTTAGAAAAAAATTCCCTCCTATAACTACAATGTACAGAGGTATTGGGAACCATGGACACAGATAAGTCAATGTTGCATTTTATTTGGCCAAGAAAGAGTTAGATCAAGTTTATTTAACTAGGTGCCAATGAAAACACAGTAGAGCTTCCATGGTTGACCGCCTTCCTTTATCCTACATTGACCACCTCCTTAAGTTGACCTAATTTTCATAGACCAGATGTGCACCACATATACATATCAGGACAGTAGGTTTAATTCCTTATGTTGACCCCCTCCATATGTTGACCGGTTTGTTACAGTCCCTTGAGTGGTCAACTTACAGAGGTTCTTCTACTGTATTGCATGTTATGTAATGTTGCATTTGTAAATAGTTTATAGGGAAGGAATAAGTCTTGGCTTCTTCCTGATTTTGCAGGATAATTTCTTGATTCATTATTTGATCTTTCTTTTCTTGCGGACTTGAGCTTCTCTGAGGACTGATACCTTTGCTGTGCACTTTATGATAAAGAAGCCCAAGGACAGTACGATGTGCCCAAAATAAGCCAGACTTCTTTCTCTGTTTAAACTACTTTTGGTTATGGGAAAAGAGATAAATTTGACTCTTGAGGTATTGCGTGGGTGGAGGCATTTAGAAGAGAAGGTTGGAAATCGAATCTGGTGTTCTCACTATGTACTATGGCAGTTAATTAGAAACATCATGTGGAATGGGATTTGGTTTTATGGTTTCAAATGACCTTTTGGATATGGCAAGTTATTTAAAAACCCAAGGTGGCAAGGTAATTTCTTGGCACATTACCGAGGTAGGAATCGGGCAGGAGATATACAGGCAGAAAAAGACCCTTCTGGGCTTCTCTTTACATTGTGTGTCTCTATTTCCTGACCGCGGAGTTAGAGCTTCCTTTGAATATTTTATTATCTAACTTGGTTTACAATCAAGACCACCCACCTGATTTTAGCCCGCTGTCTTTTTTTCTGCCTTTTTATTCCCTCAAGCCCACAGTGCATGGGTATTCATGTTTTTGCTTTCCATTCACGGAGATCTCCAGCTGGGAAAATATAGTGTGTACAATACTCTCTGCCTTCAACTGACATTGCTTATAAATTGCGACAGAAACACTGCTATCAGCAGCTTAATAGCAGGTAGAATGCAGCTCTACATATCAAGTCTCAGCAGGATACAGAAAATATGGTTACCAAATTTCCAAAGGAGAAGGGGCTGGGGTAGAAAGTTTTCCATCTAAGAATAACTGAAACAACATTGAAAATTGATTCACTGAAAGCAGCTTTTAGAAAAGGACATATAAGGGCTGACTCTGGTTGCTTAGCTGTCACTTTCTTGCTGAATTGTTATTTTTGAAGACCTCACAAGAGGATTTTTGTGATGGAATGGTGTAGAAAAGGCAAGCTTATTTGCATGTCTCTCTCTCTCTCTTTCCTCTCTCTCTCTCTCTCTCTGTCTCTCCTTAGAAAAGGCCTTCAGTGAACTCAATGGAAAGCATGCTGGTTAATTCTGATTCTAAGGTAGTGTGAATAGAACGTATTGGAGCAGTGGTTCTCAACCTGTGGGTCGGGACCCCTTTTGGGGTCGAATGACCCTTTCACAGGGGTCGCCTAAATACATCCTGCATATCAGATATTTACATTACGATTCATAACAGTAGCTAAATGACAGCGATGAAGTAGCAACGAAAATAATTTTATGGTTGGGGGTCACCACAACATGAGGAACTGTATTAAAGGGTCGCAGCGTTAGGAAAGTTGAGAACCATTGCATTCGAGTTTACCTTCAGGTACAATGACCTCCATACATAGGCACCCCCGGCAGAGGAGTCACGCTTGTGATGATGTAGAAGCTAGCCCTACTATGAGTTTATCTCTAAGCTATAGCCATTTGTTGTTATCTATCTATCTATGAGATAGGGCCTTGCTCTGCTGCCCAGCCTGGAGTGCAGTGGCATAATGGTAGCTCCCCATAACATTGAATTCCTGGGCTATAGGGATCCTCCCACCCTTTAGCCTGGTGAGTGGCTGGGACTACAGGTACATGCCACCATGACTGGCTACTTTTACATTTCTTGTAGACAGGAGGTCTCACAGTATTGCCCCTGCTGGTCTCCACCTCTTGGCCTCAAGCACTTCCCCCACCTTGGCCTCCCAGAGTACCGGGATTGCAGACATGAGCCACTGTACCTGGACAGCTACGATTGATTTTATCTTGCATAAGGACCTGTCCAGTTTTTTGACTCCTGGTAAAAGAGCACACAGTTATGTAGTATATCAAGGCATTAATATTTTAGGCTATGATGTGAAAATGGACACTCTTATTTATAGAACCTTTCCATTTGATAAAAAAAAAACATGAAAGAGGAGATAGCCGTGCTCATGTGAAAATTTCTAGTGCTTTATTTAGCACATCGTTTTATCTTAATAAGTGAGATTATATTAATATTTTGAAAAGCCCGAAAGACCCTCTATAAAGAAAGGATTGCTGGGCTGCTTCATCTTTTGTGAGTAGCCACAGCAGAATTCTGCCTCTTGCCAGAAGAGATTAGTGTGGATGGTGAAATAATTCTTTCTTTAAACCAAGTAAAGCTGTTGTATTAATACTCCTGTCATAGGGCTCAGGCAGATAAAAAGCTCTGAGCCCTGTGCCAGGCTCCTTAGTGACTTTTCCAAGGGAATAGCCAAATACATCCTACTCCTCCCGGCAGCTCGTCCCCCAAAATGTTGGGAGGTAATAAAACAAAATCATTATTTGCCATTTCTTTCCTGGAAAACTCACGTGGTTTGTGTATTTCTTAATTATATGAGGTCCATTTTTTTTTAAAGTCTGTTAGCCTGGTGGCTCTGATAAAAATCACCTTAGATCACTAGTGTTTTGTAACCTTTTTTATCTCACGGCACACTTGAACCTGTAGTTAAAATTCTGTGGCACTCTTACATTATGTTGATTTTAAAAAAAGAGAGAGTAAATAAAAGAATATACTTAACCGTGCTTTGTACTTTTGAAAATAATTTCATTAAAGATTTTTAAGAATTTTTACAGCACACTGGTTGAAAATCACTGCCTTAAATCAGTGGAGAAGAGCTAGAGATTAGGGTCTTTAATAAGTACTCAAGAGAATATTTATCATCGGGTGAATTAGGAAAAACACGAGTCTGATAAGCCTGGGTTTGAAATGCATATATGCCATCTTACAGGGTGAGTATGTGTGAAAAGATTCACGGATTTTTTTGAACCCGGGACCCAGGTTCAATCGCCTGCTCTATACCTATTTCCTTTACAGATGGAACCCTGATTCTTAACATTTACAGCAAGCTGGAGTCCCGGAGCCCGTGCGTGCACTTGACCTGTTTGTTTGGGGCCCAGGGTGCGTTGCTTGCCCTCCTGTCAGCTCCACTGGTCCTGTGCCATCTCATGGGGAGAGGAGAGGGCGTCGTGGCTGCCTGCCATCCTCTGAACACCTCCTTTTCCATTTTGGGAAGTGCAGATAGGAGCTGCCCCAGGGTGCAGCCCCCACCTCTCAGCCAGCAGTAGCCCATTTTGAGCCCGGTGATGAGATGAAGCCAGCAGAGCAAGAGGCCTGCGGTGTGAGTTCAGACGAAGCTCACTCTGTAACGTGATTCCTGGGGGGTGAACGGGTTTCCCTTTACTTGTCAACGTGATGTCCCCAGAAGCCCCCTATCCCTCAGTACTGCTGCATCTGATGTTTTGTCTTCTCAGCACGCTAAATGTGGCACAAAGCGGGTTGTGTTTTAGCAGTGTGAGTGTTGCAACAGGCAGTCCTATGGTTCATTCTCTTCAATTACTTTATATGCGATGAATTTGAGACATTAGCTGCCTTGTTAATCGGACTGAGAAGTTTTGAGTTGATTAAATCAATTGGTTAAATGATGGATTAAATGGATCGATTCCCGTGTCGCCGACCACAGGACTTTGGTTATTACTCAGCGCACTGGCTCCTTCTTGACTGAGACCTCAAGGAAGCCTTGTCTGATCCCTCTCTCCTCCAGAGCGATGTCAGCGGCTCCCAGCTGTGCCATGGCCTTAGAGAACCTGACACTCGCTGGGAAAGCGCGGAGAGCCAGGCACCTGGTGTCCTGGCTGCCCCCACTTCAGGTGCTGCTGTGTGGAGGCAAAGGAAGGGAAGTCAGCTGGAGACGCAAATGTGGTTTGGGCTCTTTTCTAGTTAGCCTTGGGCCTGGGACCAGCCATTTAGCCTCTCTGGGCCTCAGTTTCTTCCTCAACAAAGAGCAAATGTAGAATAAATGATCTCTAAGATACTTTTGTGCTTGAAAATGACATGATTTTGTTTGTTTATTTTATGGGGATTCGAGACATGCTATGATGAAGCTTGTTGTGTGAACAACGTACCTGGTCACATATAGACAGCATCCTAACCAACCAGGGCAAGGAGCAGACCTGCTTCACTGAGGACGGGAGTTCTGCTCACTCTCTCCTCTCTGGGTCTTCCAGACACGGGGGTATCAGGCCGTGGTCGCGGACCGGAGCCAGACCCCTGAGTTCCATCTCCCAGCTCCACAGCTTATAGTCTGGGTGACCTTGGATAGTTAGCTGCCTTCTTTGCGCCTCAGTCTATGTAAAAAGGAGATTCTGTAATGCAGTACACTCTGGCTGGGTGGTTAGGAGCATTGAGAGAGTTCATATTTGTGAGCCTTTCTAAATAGTGCCTGAGACATAGTCAGCGCTGTATTTGTACTTGTTAAAATCAACAAACACAAAATACAGTTCTTAGGGGGTGTGTGTTTGTTTTGAGTATTTTTTTATTTTCTCAAGTTAATATGTGGGTACAAATTTGAGTTGCGTTGTTCTCACTTCAGGGCAAAGTCCCCTCTGTAGAAGAGCCCCTCCGCCAGGGGGCGTGTTATCCACCCTCACAATGTGCACTTAGCTGAGGTCCCGCCTCCTGCCCTCCCTCCTGCCAAATGTCCTCCCCACTCCCGCTTCCCTCTACCCAAAACTGGACTAGATTAGTGTTTTATTGTCCTTATGAGCATATAATTGTTTACTTACATACTGATTTCATACTAGCATGAAGTGCATTGGATGTTCATTTTTCCATTCTTGTAACACTTTACTAAGAAGAATGTATTTCATCTCCATCCAGGTAAACGTAAAACATGTGAAGTCCCATCTTTTTTAATGACTGAATAATAGTCCATGGTATACATATATCACAGTTTGTTGATCCATTCATGGGTTGATGGGCTCTTAGGTTGCTTCCACGTCTTGGCAATTATGAATTGAGCCGCAGTAAACATTCTAGTGCATATATCTTTGTGGTAAAATGATTTTTGTTCTTCTGGGTAGATACCTGGTAATGTGATTGCAGGGTCAAATGGAAGGTCTACTTTTAGATCTTTGAGGATTCTCCACAGTTCCTAGTGTTTCAACATTTGTTCTTGGCAGAGACGCATTTTTCATTAGCCTGCCATCATGTTCTCTATAATTTAGGAGTTTAACAAAGAAAACCCTTGTACCTGTAGATCAAATTAAGAGTTTTTAACAATGATGTTAACATACCCATGTATGTTCTTCCCACGAAGGTGACCATGAGGGGAAGGGGAGTGAAAGCAATGTAGGAACTGTGGGGAGTGAGCCCTCTGTCTGCAGGAGTCCCGTATCCCTTGTTGTCAGAAGCAGCTTTCCTCTGGGATCAGATGGAGTATAAACTGCAGGAGAAGGTGTAATGGGTGCTTCATGTATAAATGCATTGTGAAGGATATTTATTGCTTCCTCTATCCTTCCTGCCTCCCAAGTTCCAAATTCATACCAATAAATTTCTTTGTTTTTCTCCTGTTAAGTGACTGGGCTTGTGAATTTAGTCTAAGCAGAAATTAACTTGAAGGGAGCTGATCCTAAATACTTCACGTGCTCTGGGATCAAGCAGTTCATTTTCACTTTGAATTGAATTTTAATTTATATTAACTAATTGGAAATTTATATCTCTGTAATCTTCTGCTCCAGAGGATGCCTTCTGCATCTGTGTTGATCATATTCACGCCTATGCTGATTACTAGCATTTACATTATTGCTATGATGGTCATTTTTTTTTTAGAATGACCATTTTTATTAAAATTCCTTTTTAGGATTTTCTGTTCTACTTTCCGGAATATATGCCCACATACTGAGATTTTGACATATTTACCAAGCTTCTATTTTAAAATATGCCTTCACATAAAATTAGGCTAATTTAATTAACTAGGATTACGCGTTCGAGGCCACAAATTGTTAAGCAGATTAAACACACTTGCTCGCACATACATACACAGAGCAAACCCAATTTGTATTTTGATCATGTGCGTTGTGACAAGACTAGTCAAATGGAGTTACCAATCTTTTAGTATGTTACAACATTAGGAAGGCAAAAATTTTGAAGTTGTTTCCTTCCCCTGTCCTTTCCTTGTATTAGGAGCCAAATGATTCCAAGTAGCCCAGAGACCAGACATTTGAAAAGAAACTACTGTATTTGTGTCATTTGAAGAGGGTGAGATATCTAAAAGCACGTAGGGAAAGAAAATTATCTTTCTTCATTCCAATTGTTTGGTACCAAGAAATTCCCTATTAGAAGCCATGGGCCACTTGTTGAGGACAGGCGCTGCCGGTGCCTACTTTCAGTGGCATTTAACCCAAAAGCAGATGAAGCAGTCTGTGCCAAGAAGGATCACAGGAGGAAAACATCACCTGAGTTTTCCACTGTTGACAGTCACGAATGTGTATCCTGGAATTTGCATTGCCAAACAATAAGTTACATAATTTTTTATCTCTATGAAATCAACCTCTGGTGATCCTACATGCAGATTGAAAACTATGGCTTTAAGATTTACATTCAGTGAATAAAATTTACGTTCCCTGAACGGCAAAGAAGGCTGTCATTTCATGCTGCCTAGCCTTCATTGTCTGTTTCCCTTTGGTACACACATGCAGCCTGGTACGCAGACACGTACATGCCCATTATGGAAAAATAGCTTTCTGCTCTGTCAACTTTGTTTTATAAAAGCTCTGTTTTCTTTATTGCCTTTATCTATTACATCTGTAAAATTTATTTAAGCAATGACAAATCTCTCTTTGGGGCCCAGAGTCTGGGAGAATAACCACTGGCAGGCCATTGGGAAGAGATTTGTTGGATATGACTGTTCATTAAATTGCACGGAGCAGGGGGAGAGGCCAGCAGTCTGGATCTGCTGTGGCTGGGCGGGTGATGGTCTGTGTTTAGCGCTTCCCTATCAGGTGAGCCACAAATGTACCTCATCAATTGCTTTTATAATAGCTCAATAGAAGTGGGTGGCTATTGAAATCCCAGAGGCAGTTTCCTGATTTCTTTAACTTGTAAGATTACTTATTCCACAAAAATTTCTAATGAAAAAAAGATACGTCAAACCAGATCATTTACATCTATATCATTTTTAGATTATTTAAAAAATGGGAAGAATGAACTGAGGTGGGCTTCTTCACTTAGGAGGTGTCAGAATTAGCTGATGAACACTTCAGCTTAGTGGTTTTCACTTGCATATTTGGATTTGTGTACATAGTTGTAATACTGGAGTTCTTCTGTACTTTTATTCATGTTGAAGAATAGCAGGTCAGCGAATTAAATTTATTACCATTGGCGTACCCGTATTTAACAACTGTTTCCAGGGGTGGGGGGTGGGTGGGTGAAAGTTACCCCGGGGCAAACCCTGATTTGCTGTGATTGCAAATCAATCTTTTCTGTGGTGTACTTATTACCACCATGGTCAAATTCAAGCTTCCGATGGGTCGTCCCTAAACCTGGAACTGGGAAGAGGCCAGTGTTGTGAGCCGCACGTGCCTCGGGCACACCGCTGGTCCTCACTGGGACACCTGACTTACCCTCGGGGGTCCTGTCCTTGCAGGCACAGTTCTCTAGTGAAATTGTGTGTTTATGTAAATTTACATAATGCATTTAGGAGCCTGGTCTTGGAAATCAGACTGCCTGTGTTCCAAATCTTAGACTTCTTACCTGGGGCAAGTCAGCCAGTTAAGCTTTATAAGAGTTAACTTGCTCATCAGTAAAATAACAATAATAGGTGAACCCGACACATAGGCTGTGAGGAACAAATGAGATAATCTGTGTATAAACACTTATTCTTGTGACCTGCTCCGAGCAAAGCCCTCAATCAATGTGCCTTACATTTATTTTCTGTCTCTACCCCCTGGGGACAGTTACACAGATGTTAACTACCTGGTGTGTAAAATAATGCTTATTTTATTAGTTTTGAATGGCCGTCTTTGAAGCTTTTGAGGAAGCCCCAAATTCAGCTTTACCAAGAGTGACTGAGAAAAATCTTGATTTCAGTTTGTAGGTTTAAAAATACGTAACAATTCTGATTTTGCAGCTTCTATCTTCATTAATGCAAAACTTAAAATTTATAGTCTGTCCTTATATAGCAGCTTCTTGAACATTACAGCTGATTTCTTTTTGAATTATTTTCTAACTTATTTCTTAGCTATAAGAAATGGGGCTGCTACTGAACAGAAACAGTCTATTAAGTTTTGTTTTGAATACTTTGCAAATATTTTTTGGCCCTGGTAGCCCACTGTATTTATGAGTTTAACATACTATGTTGGTACATTCTTGGTTGTTAGAAATTAAGGATTAAAAAAAATTGGGAGAGGGGGAGCAAATGGAATTTTTTTTTTCTAATTTTAAACTACAGATACAAGAGCACAATTTAAAGGGAAAAGGTTAATTGCAAATTTTAGTTTTTCTTGATCTAATTCCCTCTAATGTTAAAATTGGACTGAATAGCACTAGAACACATAATTCCCTATACCAAGAGATTTGGCAAGACAGATGGGATTGTTCTCCTTAACCAACCCCTTTTCGGAATGCTTATTAAACGTAATATTACTTTCCCATATCTTGGAGTCAATACATTATCAAGCGCACAAGTGGAGCAGAATTTCAAATGCCTTTGTAGGGCGGCGCCTATGGCTCAGTGGGTAGGGCGCCAGCCCCATATACCGAGGGTGGTGGGTTCGAACCCAGCCCTGGCCAAACTGCAACAAAAGAAAAATAGCCGGGCATTGTGGCGGGCACCTGTAGTCCCAGCTACTCGGGAGGCTGAGGCAAGAGAATCGCCTAAGCCCAGGAGCTGGAGGTTGTTGTGAACTGTGATGCCACGGCACTCTACCGAGGGCAACAAGGTGAGACTCTGTCTCTAAAAAAATAAATAAATAAATCCTTAGTACTTCCTGGTTTGGGAAATGGTACACTAATTCATATATAGTAATTCATGTACTGGGATGTACTAAGTAAGGTAACCTAATATCTTGGCTAAACATCTGAAGGTTTTTTCTCATTCAAAAGCTAAATAAAAACTTAAGGCATTTGGTTTTTAGTGCTTTTCTCCTGTACCTAAGAAATTTGATTTCTAAAATGTCAACATGTTCTGTCTCCCTGGAAGTGCTCAGATTTTAGCTTGTCGTTTTCCACGTTCAGTAAGACAAGACTCTTGGGGGGAGGGGTGATGCTTGCTGTGTGTCTGTCCTGGTCTGAGCCCTGGTACAGAGGGAAACAGGATTGTCTGGTGTGTACTGTACGATCTACTGGGCCACAGCCTCCCTCAGTCCCCCTTCCCTGAGAGGCCTACTTGGGTAAGAAGAGAGAATGCTTCTCCTGTTTTATCTTTCAGAGAAAATCAGAAAGCCTTTAGACCAACAATTCTGCAACCCCGTTAGAGTCCTGAATTCTTCCAGTGAAATCTGAGCAGAACCTTAAGACTCTTCACCCTGAGGCCTTCCTGTCTGTTGCTGGTGGCTCACAAATATATTATAGCTACCAATTCCAGCTAAAAAGGGTCTGTAGTTATTTTAAGCAAAGACATTAGAGGGAAATAATAGGTTTCCACTTCATTCCTCCATCAGACATTTTCCTGCCGCATGTACTAATCCCCACAGATATTTGCCATGAAGAAATGTACATATTGCTCCCATGCCAACCCCCACGTGCTTGCGTCATCCAGCCAAACACTCCATGTTTGCATTGGTATTAGATTCAGAGATTCAGGGGCTAAGGTGGTTACAAATCAAATTTTTGTCCAAAATGTATTTATGTTGAGTGTGTGTGTGTGTTTAACTCTTGTGAGAATTACAAGGCAACCTGGAAAGATGTTGAAATGTTTGATGTATCTCACACACACACACCCTGATGCTGAGCAGCAATTAACAGTGCATTACTTTCTAGAAAAGGCTTGGAGTCGGCTGCCCTGCAGGTCAGAGTCAATGAAGACTGAGTTACTAACAATAGCCTTTCTCCTGCTGAAGCCTTGGACTTAACCCTAACTTCATCAGACCGGAGAAGGAGAGAATAATGCGAACAATAGGAGTCTTGGAGGTTGACTTGGGCCTAATGCAGGGAGGCAGTAAAAGCTGTCAGAGAGCTTGATTGATCGGCCTCCACTCCTCAGTCCCCAGAGCAGAGCACTAATGCTCCTGCCTCTTCTGAGAGGGCTGATGTGCCACCTGGGGTCAGAACTTATCAGCCTGTGAGGCTAATGTTTCAGACGAGGCCAAAGTGCAGTCAATAATTTATACTGAAATTTTTGCTTAGATTCGCAAGGAAGCAGGTTTCAACCTGAATTCCTCAGTCTGTCTCAGAAAGACATCTGAGCCAACTTCAAATCTTCTCCACTGTGAGTATTAATAATACTTAAGACAAACTTTAATTGAAGAACACAATTGAAGTCATGAATTATTTATTTAGCAGTTAACATGTGGAGCCCACATTTCCGGAGTTCCAGAATCACAGGTGAAATGGGAAAAGGAAACACCAGCAGTTTTGAATTCATGAAAAAACAAAATCACCTCTAGAATGTAATAACCAGGTCAGGTTAAACGCTAAGGTGACTTTGGAAACTGTGAAGCGGCAGTGGGGATCACCCATTTACAGGCTCTGAAATTGAGGTTCACGGTACTGACCACAGGGAGAGGGATGTTAGGTGATATCAAGGCCTCAAAGAGTCACAAATGTCAGAGAGGAATTAGATTTCAGTTAGATGCCTTGAACGTGACATCTGTTTGGTTTGCAGAGGAAGGTACCCTAACATTAGTGTGCCCTGCTGTGTGTGACCATGTCTGCGCACAGAACGTCTCGGTGTCCGTGTGAACAGGCCTGTTGACACATAGAATATGTGGAAATAGACAGTAAGCAGTGACACCAAGCCCAGCTGGTCAATCAATACCAGCTAAGTTTTGTTCTGTTCCAGCAAAATGACGACTTTGCTCCAGTAAGTGCTAACAAAGGCCCTTTTACCTTCCCTGTGCTCCGAGAGCACTATTAGTCACACTTCATTAGGCTTGTTTACAGAAAAGAGCTGGTCTCTAAGCACGTTATTGAAATACTTGTAACTCTGTTGGGCTTTTTTTCATCGCTGAAAGATAAGAACTTTGGAATGTGGAATGGGGGAGGGTGGGAAGGCAGCCTCTAACCATTGTCAAGAAAACTGCTCCGTCCAGATGGGAATTGGAAAGATGGGTTCACATTTAACCCGCTCTGTCTCTCTCCATCCCCAGAGCCTGGCTGCAGTGTCCCATTCTTGTTGTCACAGTGCTGGGCGTCTTTAATTTCGCCTCTTTTAACCTAGACAGATGTCAGGCGTTCAGTTAGCTCTTTCTGAAAACTTGAAATGAGGTTTCCTTACTCTTAAATTTTCCAGAGAGGAGGCTTCAGTGATTTAGAAGTGCATTTCTCCGTTGACTTCACTGTTGAGTGGTCAGAAGAGGAAGTGTTTGCTAGAAACGTTGGATGTGTTAGGAAAGATAACTTTATGCTGGCTGAAATTGATGTTGGGTAGAGAAAAAATAAAAGAAGTCCTTAAGGTTGGAATTTGCAGCCCTGAAGATTCTGAAAGACAGAGATGCCGCCCTCCAGGAAGCCTGGTCACCAGGAATGTGGGTGATCGGTGCCTGTGCCCGTCACTGCCGGGGCTTCCCCTGGAAAGGATGCAGGAGACTTGGCTGTGGGGCTGACCTGCTCCGTGTGGAGTTCATAGCGTCTCCCTGAGTCTCCAGCTCGTGACCCTGGGGAGAGTGTAAAACATGAGGAGGCCATGGTACCTGGGCTGAGCTGCCAGTGTCCGGGTTAAATGCTTTACAGAAATCACAGCTTACTTCACGTTCATATTATCCGTACTGTTTTATAGATAAAGTAACTGAGGCCGAGGTTAGGTCAGCTCAAGAAGCCACAGGTACAAAGCAGGCTGTGAACCAGGTGGGTCTCACTCCAAAGCCACGTTTCCAGGGCTTAACGGGCCCCGTTCAGTCACTGCGCTGCATTCCTTTTTCCTCCCTAGCCCTGGACACCCACTACAGACTAGACTTGATTAGAGTTCATTCCTTCAGTGTTCCCTGTTTCACCTTGAACCTGAGCCCTATTCTGTGGCGTCACCGCCAGGGTGTGGGAACGACCTCCCACATGCCTGGAGGGCTGGGCCACCTCCCCGAGAGCACCTGGGAGGCCCACCTGGGACAGGAGCCCCAGTACCTATCGCCTTCAGTTGTGAGAGCATCGAGTCTAATTTCTCTGACATCGCCTTCCTTGTTTCCTCTCTAGATTTGCCGAGGAGGTGACTCTTTGGTGACAAACAAAATGGACCCCTTTGAGTGCCAAATACATGCAGATCCCACTCATCTACACACACACACACACACACACACACACACACACACACGGAGTGGAGAGGCAGTTCCCTGTTTTCAACTGCTGTTTAAATTGCTATTTTAAATTTCAGTGAGTGGAATAATAACAGAGTGATCATCTCCAGTAAATGTTGTTGGCCTTTGTAAAGCATGGCTTATTCAGAGGTTTTATGATTTACAGAGGACACAGCTGGTGGCCAGCGGAGCTGTAAGAATGTGTGCTCTCCTGGGCCTGGTAGAGCTAGAGATGAAAAGGGCCCAGAGCTGGCACAAAAGCAAATAAGCGCTCTGACTTTAAATAAAGCATCATAATTTATAGGAAGACTGGTTCTTCAATCCCAGTGAGATGCGTGGATCAGTGGCGGCTTTTTGATGTGGAGCATAATTGTCAATTGGTTCCCACTGTCTCCTTGTATCTCAAGGACTGGGGATGGTAAGAAATTACTTTAAAACACAGCCCTATAATCCATAGTTGCATGACAGCATATTTTCACGAGCAGTTCAACAGCATTTGAACTTGAAACTCTGCTAATTGCGCACAATCTAGGCTGGTGCTGATCTCCAAGGGGGGCGGGGGGTTGTGAGGAAGACCAGTATCTCCACGCTCCCTTCTCCTTGCCCACTCTCCTCCCCGGGCGGGTGAGGTTTTTCATTCTTACATTTTATTTCCTTTACATCTCCGTAATGACTCTGCCTTCCCACCTCTCCTCCCTCTCCTACTGCTGTCACTGGGGAAGGACTGGGCAAAAACCAGACTGCCTGACACAGAAAATAGGGAAGGGGCCGACAGCTGTTAATGACTTCTCAAATTCAGGGTGTTTTTTACACCCTTCTTCCATAGTAGAGTACTCTCTTTTGGTGGGGGAGTGGTCTGGAGGGGGAATTTGTGCATTAAGGATATAATTTGTTTTTATGAGGTCTTGCTCGTCTTGACTTGTTTTTCCAGTTAAAGTAACCTCTCCATGGTGGAGAGGTTGGCCATAGGAGTTCTTATCTAAAAAGATCCCGTAATTCATATTAAGGGCAGGAAACAACAAGGGCTGCTGTTGAAAGGCTGCGTTCTTTGAGCTGCTTATCTGCAGTGACATGTGAGTGTGACAGTGGGAGTGAGTGCAGACTGCTGCTCCCGTCTCACGTGCTGTGTGCCAGGGCCAGTGGACGCAGCTGTCTCCTAACCTAACCCTCTTAAGAAAGGAGGAACTATTAGAAAGTGATACTGTAAGAACTGGGTCTTTATCATGGCTCGTGGTGGGCCTAGGGGTAAAGGGTCCATAAATATTTATAAAGTACCTTTTCCAAATTTTCAAACACTTATTTAAAGGGGAAGAAATCTCCCAACAAGCTGATAATAAAATCTTGTGAGACTGGAGGCGGGGTGGGGAGAGGGGTCAGTTCTCTTATTGAACCTTCATCTTCCTATGAAGAAAGGGAGGAGGAAGGTAATGAGAAATCACTCTGCTGTTCCAATGAGGAAAGTGGGCTTAATTTAAGAAAAGGGAGGGCACGAGAAACCCTCGTGCATTAGAAATCATCATCTGAACTCATCAGATTTCAGATGAACCAGTGGGTGCCTGACAAGGAACAGGAGGAAATTCAAGTTTAGACCTTGGCCTCAGAAATCTGAGTGGTGCTATTGCCGATTTCCTTGCCACCAGGCCTCGAAGGAGACAGCTACTTACTGGAAAGTTAAATCACAGGCTTGCACGAAACGTCTTGTTGCAAATGTACAGACGCGTACTCCGCAGATGCATGTACTCGGTTTATGCATTTGAATAGCTTCAAACGTCTGGCTCAGAAGACTTGGTATTTTTTGTTTGATCCCATCTCTCTGGCCCTCTTCATCTGTAGAATCCTGCTGTGTATTGACTAAGCCTTGATGGACCACGGCCAGAAAACCGTCCCTTGACGGGTGCAGGGAGTGGCTTTTGATGCTGCCCAGTTAAGTGTCTCTGAAGCAAGTTCGGGTGACTTACTCTTCTGCACCTCCATCTGAACCTCTTCCTCGTGCCGCCCTCATCATGGTCACCTCAAATTTGATCTTCTGACTGTCCCCAAGTAGCAACTCTGGGCACCTGGGCAGGAGCTAAAACTGCCTAAGCAATTAGAAGTACATAGTGTTTTGTGAATACTGCAGTATTTGTGTATTTTTTAAAGCTAGCCTCAAGCCATCAAAGGACAGTGTTGCTGAGGGTATTTATGTCTCACTAACTTCAAAGAAATGTTTTTGTTACTGATCATATTTAAAATTACCTTCTAAAGATCTTTATGTGATTTTTTTAAATGATGCTACCTTAAATGTCTCTTATTATACCTGTGACACTTTAACTAGGAGACTTGCTAGAACATAGGTCCTGTTTATTTAAAAGAAGTAAAGCATCTCTTTCTTTGGTAAACATTAATGGAAAGTTTTCTGTTAATACTTACTAGAACTTGGGAAATGCTTGGTCAGTGAAAATATTGCCACCATCTACATATGTGGGGCAGGCCTTTGTGCAAATGTATGGGACAGCATTTTAGTGTTCCCAGTGGTGCCTTACAAAAAGCCTTATTTCTGCTTCCTCTTCTTGCTCACAACACTCCTTAACAGGCCATTGTATTTTCTAGAAGTGGGAAAGGATAATGTTACTAGGGAAGCAAGAAAAGCAGCAAGAGCTTCTTTTAGCTGACCAGTCAACTGGATATTGACCACCTGTCTTCATGGGAAAGAAATAGATGGCAGTGAATAAGCGAGAGTCTAGTTTTCCAAGAAGCTCAATGATTTTCCCAAATCAATACAGCTCATCAGGCCGCAGAACAAAGGCTGCGGGGGAGGTGACAGTGATGGAAGTGGCTGTATGTTCTTTTGTGTATTAAACCATAAGACCCAGGGGGAAACAAGGTTTCTTTAGCTGTGTGTGTGGGTGTGAGTATGTTTTTAAGGCCTTACTCAATGGATTTAGGGGGGGAAATCCTTTCAGATTTTTTTAAGATCTCCATACATTGTATACTGATGATCAGATGTACCTTTGAAAGAGATTTAAGCACAGTCAAGCAAAAAAAGCCTACAACCCTTTAAAATATAGATTAGAACAGCATTTTGCCATGGCTTTTTGCTTTTTGGTATTGGTTAAAATTTCATCTTTTTACTTGTTCTTTATGGGTTGGCTTTAGATGAACCAAACAGAACATCTCAGTGCTCAAGATTAACCTAACCTCTGGCAAATAAAGAATCAGAGCTATCCTCCCATAAACCAGCCATATTCCTAATGTCCTGAAAATACCACCAGCCCCTCACAGGAATGCTAAACTGTCATCTGAGAGGTTCTAATTAATGTAGATAGGGTGAGGTCAACATATTCCAGCCGCCGACGGGGAAGATCTATCCAAACCAGCAATTTTTAGCCCTTCAATCCTTTCATCTTTAAGCTCACTGTGCTTTCATAAAGCAGTACATTAACACCAGAGCTGTGTGTCTCTGGGGTTTGTGACTGGGGTGGCGGCACACTAGGGCATAAAGTGTTTCATTACACTTTCTTTTGTTAGTGCTGCCCTATCTCCCAAGCTCCATTGCCGTACGCTATTTGTTCAGATAAAGTCCAATGTTCAGGGTGACTAATCGCAGCACTGTGTTCCAGATGGTTTGATTACAGGATGTGGTTAAAGTGACTCTTCAAACATTCAGCCCAGCAGTAGGGCTCTTAAAAAAAAAAAAAAATACTGCATTTTATGTTCATGTGACAACACTTACTTTCCTTGTCCTGGTACTCCATATATACTGGGCATAGGTAATGGGCAAGTCCCTGTCCTTTTTAGTTGGCAAGTACTTTACGGGCGACCTTAGTCATAAATTATAAATTTTCGCAAATAATTATAAACTCAACTTTGTCCTTTGAAGAAGGATCTATCCGAAGGTTAAAAACTCTGAAACTAGAACAACAAATAAGTGACAAGATTCACCTTTTTTTTTTCTTTTTAGAAACAGAATCTTACTCTGTTGCCCTGTGTAGAGTCCTGTGGCATCATCATAGCTCACAGAAACCTCAACCTCCCCAGTAGCTGGGACTACAGGCTCCTGCCATGATACCTGGCTAGTTTTTCTGTTTTTAGTAGAAATGAGGTCTTACTCAGGCGAGTCTTAAACAAGATTCAGCTTTTTTTAAAGTGCCAATAGTGAATATGACAGAGTGATAACCAAATATTGGGGAGGGTGTTCTAAACAAAGGAAAGGTAATAAATCACACCTTGATAATCATTACATTGTGTAAAAATGGAGGGTAATATGATATTTAAAGTATATGAACTTTATCCTGTACGTGTGAAACTAGAGTATTGTGGCATTTGTATTGTTACTACTGTTTCGCTAGAAAAAAATACATAAAAGGAAAGAAATGTGTAGATATTTTTTTTTAAAAAAAGGATTATGGCATAAATGGGTTACAATTTGGTCTTATTAGAATGAGGTTTCTGTTTTCTGCCTGAATGCACACCAAGTCCATCCAGATGTGGTAGCCTGAATAAGAGTTTAAAAAAACTCCTGTCTGATTCCAAATTCAGCATTCGCAACGCTTGGCAGAGACTTCTGTTCCAGGGATGAGGCACTTTAAAGACTGAAACAGTCTTTAAACTCTAATGCAAACGGAGTTATGCCTATCCACTGGGAAATCAGGCATTTACCCAGTTCTTGAGGAAACAGCTTCACAAATACCAGAAATAATAATTCATAAACCACACTTACAACATCTTGGGAGCAAAATCCCTTCCCAGAGAATGTCTATCATCTATAAGCTAGCGGGAGATTATGCCTGTTGAGAAAGTGTGGTAGTGGTGAGAAGTCCCTGGGTAGGATTCTCTCTAGACTCTCTCTTATCATCCCCATGTACTTAGTTCCTGGGCATTTGAACTCTCACCGTGAGCCGGGCCGTGTGCCCAGGGGCTGTAGGTGCAGATACTCCTGTTTTTAAGGAGAGTCGTCTGGTAGGGAAAGGGAGGCTTACCGTGCCTATGAGTGGAGGAAAATCTTAAGGGGACCTTCGGGCAGGACAGACAGTCTCAACTAAGTCCAGACATGGTAAGAGTGTATTTAATGGTGCTCTCCCGACAGATTGAGTTGGGTGTCCCTGGTGGGAGGAGGTTCTTCTTGTCATTCAGAGTCCCGGATGATGGCGGCTTTGCCACCTTCAACTGGAGGTCTTCACAGTAATCATTTCCATTGTGGTAGCAAAGGAGCAGGAGGAGACCGGAAGAACATGCAAGGGATATTAGGGCCCAGGCCTCCAGGTAGCGCAAATCAGTTCACCCATTGTCCCTTTGTAAGACTCAGTCACACGATCATGTTGAATTGGCAGGGAAGCTGAGAACCAGTCTAGCTGTGAACTCAGAAAGGGGGCAGGGGGCCACGTGGCTCCGTGTGAGCCAACACCAGCAAAGGAGCTGTGTGTGCAGCCCAGCGGGGACCCCGGAGAGAGTGGCCATGGAGGGGAGGATTCCTAGAAGTGAAATGCTTTGCATTTGTCTCCATTTGCTCCTCATTCATGCAGAACTTCAATTTCCCTCGAGGATTTAGACTAAGGCATCTTCAAAGTTTCTTTCAGGGGAATTAAAAGTGTGACCTGTACAACAGTTGCAACTTGTCTAGGCTGGAGGTGGGGGAAGAGAGAGTGAGGAGAACACCAACATGGTCACTGTCCTTGCCTGGATGAAAGAAAGGAAGTCATGTGGACAAGGATGGGTTGCTGTCAGAAGGCACAGCAGGACCAAGGAATTCAAAGACAGTTTTAGTTTAAGGAACAACTTTCTAACAAAGCAGCTGGAAAACAACTGGCCAAACAAAAGGGGTTCATGGGGGGTCTGAGTCCTGAGGGCTCTGCCCAGCTGGTTGGCTCTCTTATCTCCTAGCTGTTGTATCCTTGGGGCTTTGGCCATCCTTGCCCTCTTAGTCTCATAGGAGCTAGCAACCTCCAGGCTCCTACTGTAATTACTAACTTTCGGAAACCCCTCCTTACTAACTCAGATCCCCAACTTGAGTCCCTGTTTGGTTGCCTGTGCGTCATGTGCCCGTCACTGTTTGGGTCAGGTGAGGTCAGTGTTAGGACCACTAAACCAGGAGTCTGGTAACCTATAGCTGCCCTCTGAGCAGGGGCTGTGAGCAGGGCAGGCTCTACGTACGTCACATCTAGGGGCTAGTCTCCTCTACTGTAATGGCCAAAGGCCCCGGTCCCCAAACTTTTTGGCACCATGGACCAGTGTCATGAAAAACAATTTTTCTGTAGATGAAGGGTGCAGGGGGTAAGAAGTGGCTGGTGGGATGGGACAGGAAGCAGAGCTCAGGTGGTGAAGCTATGAGCCCAGTTCCTCTGCAGCGTGGGGGTTGGGGACCTCAGGCCTGAGAGTCCTGCTCTACAAATACAGGTCATATGCAAAACTATACTTCTACTTTTGGATTAACAGTGAATGTCTGTGTCTGTTCTGTTTTAAGATTGTAGACTCTTGAAAGTACAGAGTGTGGGTGAACTTCCAAATAAAATGTGATTGATTCCATAGCCCCAGATACCTAGTGTGAACCCCTTTGATACACAGATGGACTTGACTATCTCCTTGGAAACTCTTTACTGAGAAAATAATAGTTAGAACATTGAGACTGGAACTCTTATGAGAATGAGAATCCCAGGGCATTTTTGTTTTCCACAGGTACAGGTAAGAGGCTGAGGTTATGTAATGAAGACCTTGTTCTTACTAAATGTTCTGTAGATAATATGCCTTTGGGGGCAGTGTCAGATTGTATGTCAGTATCTGAGACAGTGTTTACAATACAAAGAAGAAAACCATATGTGGTGAATACAATCTCAAACCGTCCATTGAACTCTTTGGCTGTATTTTTTATTAGTAATAAACCCCAGATATTTTCAAGTATAAAATGTTACAATGCGGAAAGACCATGTCCAACCCATGGGTGGAAAGGGCAGGGTAATAAACCTGGTAGAGTACTTCAGAATATAAAAATGAGAAGGACTTACATAGATTGTCCTTAGCATCTGCCTCACAGGCTAGGTGTTTAAAGGACTAAATGTGCATCTAAAGGAAATATTAATTCTTTTGGAATAAATGTATACTTACTTCCAATGTATATAAGATAGTGAGAAATGTAACTTTATGCCCAGATTTCTAAAATTCAAATTTGTACTTTCAAAGGACTGATTTTCATCTTGGACATTTAGTCTATTCTGTTTTATATGACCATGGGTTACATAATGTTAAAGATTTTAAGATTTCAGCAAAATTATCAACCTGTTCCGCGTCTTAGAGCTAACACACCACCTTTACCCCTGGCCCTTCACAATAGGGTGTTGTCTCTAACACAGACGCTCTTGCACAGAGGCAATACACTGGGTAGTTTATGTGGGAAACATTCCTTAAGCGTTCCTTCCGATGGAGAGCAGCAGGTTTGGCTGTGTAAACATGTGGTGTGTATATTCGCATGTGAATTCTAGGCAGATTTAAATACTCTGTGGCATTGTGAAGCGACTTGTACATATAAAGGAAGATAGACACAAGCACACATATTTAATTAGCTCTGCTTGGGGGAGACTATCCAGAATATCTCCCTGGGGGTAAAGCAGTTTAAATACGGAGTGCTTCTGGAAAAAATTGGGGGACTTATTTAGGCTCTTCGAAATTGCAAATAGACTCTTCTTTCCAGAATGTTATTTTCTTCTAGTGCAAATCGCAACAGCATCGCTCGTGCCTAGGTAAGAGGTCTGCTTATGTGGCTCCTAGAAAGAGCAGCAGATGTGAATAGTTGTACATCATGGGGGTTGCAACTGCAGTACAGCCTTTGTGACAGCTTCAACCTGCGGCCCCAGATAACCAGTGATTAATTGCTAGCTTTGGGTCCTTCCCCTCCTTCTGATCCTGCCTTGACCCTGCGAAGTCGGTTCTGAATGGGCTGGCGCGCTGTATGGGGCCGCGAGGCGTGGGCCGTGGTGGAAACAGCAGGGTTAGGCAGACCCCGGCTTTCGTCGCGCGACCGGCCCTTGTTAGGGCGGACGAGCCGGTGTGCCCCGCGGGAGCCGAGCCGGCCGGCGCGCCAGGGGACCCGGCGGTCGCGTCCTTCGCCTCTGCCCGCGCGGCTCTCCCCGGCCTGGCTCCCGAGCTCCGGGCGGCCGCCCTCGGCCCAGCCAATCAGACGCGAGCGTTCGCAGCGGGCGCTGGCCAATCCGCAGCCCGCGTTCGCTGGAAACGCGAAACCCTCAGGGGGAAAGCAATAACAAAAGCCTTTCACTGCAGACAAATGTTAAGTGTCTGTGCAGACTTTTCCTGTTTTTAATTTTATTACTGCAAGAATGGAGGGTTTGTTGTTTCTTTCATGTTTCCTTTCAAGCAATTTTAATTATACATTTGTGCTACATCAGGGACTCCAGAACGCCGTGATCCAGCCTATTGCATCTAAAGCTAAAATGCAGTAACCTTCTGGCGATACAGATATATCCCTGCACTGTAAATATAGCTGACATGCTAAAGAATTTTAAGCAGCTGCAAAGGTCTTTGACACCACACACAGGGCCCCAGAGAGCAGATGATGAGAAAACCAGCCCAGTCTTCCTCTTCCCCTCCTCCTCCACCCCTCCCCTTTCCTGAAGGGATGTGCTAATAAAGAATCCTTTCCTGCAATTGCTCCGCCTTGTGCAAATTTTGACCAAATGCCTAATTACCATTGATTTTCATCGCCATGTGAATTTTTATACTCAATGGTTTAAAAAAAAAAAAAAATGTCCTGAGGGATTTACAGTGGAATCAGCGGTGATTTGAGGAAATGTTTGCTGTGCTTCATCCTTGCCTCTCCCAAGCTAGCCTATTGCTACAATATGCTGAATTTACATTGAGTAAATTCAGCTGTTGCCTAAGTAATAGCAACATAGACCATATGGGAAACGATTTTAAAAACTCCTTTTGAGACTTTTTTTCCTATTGAGACTTTTCAAAGACATTCTTCTTTCTCCACTACTTGAGTCCCAGCCATTCAAATATTTTACCTGCTGTTTAAAGGTTCCCAAGGAAATGAGTCTTCCCTTGTGAAGTTTCCCTTACCATAAAGGAGTTCAGTACAGGTTTTCTGGTAAAATTCAAAATGGCAGTGGTAATGCAAGAGAGCAAACCAGCTAGAAATAGACTGAGTAATGTCCTATGGTGTTTCCAAGAAAGGATGGGAAGAGGTGCAGAAAAGAAAACAAAGACTCACTTCAGTATTTCATTTCCTTATCCTAATATTTTATGTATGTCACAAAATCTAGGTCCTATTAAAATATGCTTTTAAAGGAGTGACTTTTAAAAAAAATATGGCACTTGTCCTCTAGAGAAATAAAAGGGATGTTCTATTTTGTTGCTCTGTGACATTTGGTATACTAAGTGCACTTAAGTTTAGTAATTCACAGATGCAGTGCTAAATTAAATTGTCTGTGTGCAAAGCAGTTGGGAAAGCAGAATGGCTTGCAGGAAACAAGTGTGTTGGTTTTGAGATTTCTCTTCTAATCCTCTGTGGCAAATGCTTACCCAAGTTGATTCTAAAGATAACCCCAAGAGCAAATCTATTGTGCACATTTATTTTCTTAAGAGGGCTATTTAAGGAGTCCTTAGTATGAAACAAGACCAAACAGTGAAACAGATATCATAACAAGTCTGATTATTGTCTTACAAAGTCAAAGAGGGGAGGATTAGGAAAGAGAAATCATAGCTAATTGTCTGCTATCTGGATTCTGTCTAAGACCCTACTTTCCCTTCTATGCCTATTTTATGCACCTGCATAATCTTTTTTCTTAATAAAAATCATGATTATTTTATGTTGCTGAATTGGAAACAAAACCGATTGCTTTCAGTCACTTTCTGGTGTAAGCACTGGTAACTGGCGCTTAGTTTATGTTGGCTGCTTGCCAAACGAAAGCAATTATGTATAATAATAGAAAAATTAAGAGGTGAGTGTTGCTGTTTTACAGCAGGACATGGCAAAAACCATTTCCTTCTGTCAGCAGTATCTTGATTACACTCTCGCACACAGTCTCACCCTTTTGTACCCCCTGCGCACGCGCGTGAAAGCACACACATACGTGCATACTCCCATTATTTCCTGTGGGTTTTAACTGAGGTCACTGAAACCAGAAAGAGGAAGGGTGCAAACCACAGCTTTTGAGAGCAAAATTAGAATAGAACTTTGCTGGTAAAGAGTAATAATAATAATAAATGAACTGGAAAGAACGTCATCAGTGCTGACCATGATCCTTTTTCTTCCCCTGCCCCCTCCAGGTGTCCTAGTGGTCAATGTCACGTGGAGGAACAAAACCTACGTGGGGACCCTACTGGACTGCACCAAGCACGACTGGGCACCTCCCAGGTACAAATGGGGCCTTTTATCTCCCTCTTTTCTTTCTCTCCTTCCCCTGTCTTCTCTTTGCAAGGAAACGATAGAGAAAGATTAATAGTACATAAAAGTCTGCCTGTAATTGAAACCAGGCAAAAGAGAAATGATTGATTCAGGACTGAACACAGTAGAATGCAGATGCTTGATTTCTTTTCTATCAGCTCTCTAGTCCCCTCCCCTTCCCTGTCTCCTTTGTTTTCTCCTTTTCTCAGAATGGGAGTTTGAACTGTATTAGAAGCTAGCTACCTGAGCTGTTTTTCTTTAGTTTTCTGACAAAGAATATGAGCCCTTGGGAGCCTGTTCTTCTGCAGGTGTTGGAAATTGTCAGCGGAAGCATAGCGTGTCTTTTCCTTGGCTGGGCCCAGCCCGTAAAGATACTGGGGTATTGACTCCTTTGTGCTGCATTATGTACCTTGTGATTTCACCTGGCTCTTTAGGGGAGTCTCATTTTGACATCTGTTCCTTGCTTCCCTAGGTTTTGTGAGTCACCGACAAGTGACCTGGAGATGAGAGGGGGCCGGGGCAGAGGGAAGAGAGCGCGGTCTGCCGCAGCGGCCCCTGGTTCCGAGGCCAGCTTCACAGAATCCAGAGGGCTCCAGAACAAGAACAGAGGGGGAGCCAATGGGAAAGGGAGGCGGGGCAGCCTCAATGCCAGCGGACGAAGGACACCCCCAAACTGTGCCGCTGAAGACATAAAAGCCAGCCCTTCCTCCACCAATAAGAGGAAAAACAAGCCTCCAATGGAACTGGACCTGAACTCCAGCTCTGAGGACAATAAGCCTGGGAAGCGTGTCCGTACAAATTCCAGAAGCACTCCCACCACCCCTCAAGGGAAACCAGAGACTACTTTTTTGGACCAGGGATGCTCTTCTCCGGTGTTAATCGATTGTCCCCACCCAAACTGCAACAAAAAGTACAAGCACATTAATGGCCTGAGGTACCACCAGGCTCATGCACACTTAGACCCAGAAAACAAGCTGGAGTTCGAGCCTGACAGCGAGGACAAGATCTCGGACTGTGAGGAGGCGTTGAGCAATGTGGCACTTGAATGCAGCGAGCCAAGCACAAGTGTGTCCGCTTATGACCAGGTGAAGGCACCAGCATCCCCTGCCGGGAACCCCCCTGGCACCCCCAAAGGAAAGAGAGAGCTGATGAGCAATGGCCCAGGTTCTATTATCGGTTCTAAAGCTGGGAAGAATTCTGGCAAGAAGAAGGGCCTTAACAATGAACTGAACAACCTCCCTGTAATCTCCAACATGACAGCCACATTAGACAGTTGCTCGGCAGCAGATGGCAGTTTGGCTGCCGAGATGCCTAAACTGGAAGCAGAAGGATTAATTGACAAGAAAAATTTGGGAGACAAAGAAAAGGGCAAAAAAGCTAACAATTGCAAGATGGACAAAAACCTTTCTAAGCTAAAAAGTGCCCGGCCTATCGCCCCGGCCCCAGCCCCCACGCCCCCGCAGCTAATTGCTATACCTACTGCAGCCTTTACCACCACCACCTCGGGGACGATACCGGGGCTGCCCTCCCTCACCACCACTGTCGTCCAGGCTACACCAAAGAGTCCTCCATTAAAACCCATTCAACCAAAGCCCACAATTATGGGAGAGCCCATCACCGTGAACCCAGCTCTGGTGTCACTTAAAGACAAAAAGAAAAAGGAGAAGCGAAAGCTGAAGGACAAAGAAGGCAAAGAGACGGGAAGCCCGAAGATGGATGCCAAACTGGGGAAACTAGAGGACTCCAAGGGGGCCGGCAAGGATTTGTCCGGGCATTTTTTAAAGGATCATCTCAGTAAGAATGAAGGGCTGGCCAATGGGCTGTCGGAGTCTCAGGAGAGCCGCATGGCCAGTATCAAAGCCGAGGCCGATAAGGTTTACACTTTCACAGACAACGCTCCCAGCCCTTCCATAGGGAGCGCCTCGAGGATGGAGTGCAGCACTTTGGTGAACGGGCAGGCGCCGATGGCACCCCTGCACGTGTTGACCCAGAATGGGGCGGAGAGCTCAGCGGCCAAAACAAGCAGTCCGGCCTATTCAGACATATCTGATGCTGCTGATGATGGTGGCTCTGACAGCAGGTCGGAGGGCATGAGGTCAAAGGCCAGTTCCCCATCAGATATCATGTCCAGTAAGGATGGTGTTGTAAAAGGGCATTCTTCAGCTACGACACAATCATCTCAACTGAAGGAGTCCCATTCTCCCTATTACCATGGCTACGATCCTTATTATTCTCCAAGTTATATGCACCCAGGACAGTTGGGTGCCCCTGCAGCTGGGAACAGCGGGAGCATGCAGGGAATGAAGATCAAGAAGGAGTCTGAAGAAGACGCCGAAAAGAAAGACAAGATGGAACAGTTAGATTCTAAGAAAGTGGACCACAATTCTGTGTCCTTACAGCCGCAACACCAGTCCGTGATCACGCAGAGACACCCGGCCCTGGCCCAGTCGCTGTATTACGGCCAGTATGCCTATGGCCTCTACATGGACCAGAAGTCTCTGATGGCCACCAGCCCTGCCTATAGACAGCAATATGAGAAGTACTATGAGGACCAGAGGCTGGCAGAGCAGAAACTGGCCCAGACTGGGAGAGGAGAGTGTGAAAGGAAAAGCGATCTCCCCTTGAAAGAGCTGGGCAAGGAGGACAGTAAACAGAAAAACATGCCATCGGCCACAATCTCAAAAGCTCCCTCTACTCCGGAGCCTAACAAAAACCATTCTAAACTAGGGCCGTCAGGGCCTAATAAAACTGAGGAGACAGGTAAATCGCAGCTTCTCTCCAATCACCAGCAGCAGCTTCAGGCCGACAGCTTCAAAGCTAAGCAGATGGAAAACCACCAGCTTATTAAGGAGGCTGTAGAAATGAAATCTGTCATGGACTCTATGAAGCAGACAGGTGTAGACCCAACCTCCAGATTTAAACAAGTAAGATTGTGGAGCGTGGCCCCAACAGAGAGAGCAGTCTGAGACTTGTCATGTCTGGGCTTGATCTGGTAGATTTCTGACTCAGGGAAAAAACCGACCTCGGGGTTTTTTCCTCTTCTCTTGAGAAACATGTTAAGATTCTCAGGAGTTGCTGTGTAGCTCTACCCTTCCCTTACTCACTGTTTTCTCGGCAGGTTGTGTAGTGAAAGGAGCCGTGGGCGTGCGCTGTGCAGACTGCGTCCCGAGCCACTGACTGGCTCCCGGACTCTGCCGTGGCCCGTCCCGTCTCCCGTAGCCTTCCACTGCAGGGCTGTGCGATGCCCTCTGACTCGGAGACTCACATGCCTATCTGATCTCTAAAATATTTTTTTTATTCCCGAATTTCTACTAGCTTCTTCTCAAAATATTAAAACTGGGACCCTAAATTTACACCTCCCATTCATCTTTTTAATAAAATGGGGGCCCCAACTGTCTTTGACATAGGGTCTGGGATGCCTCCTCTGTGCAAAGTGCCCCAAAGAGCAAAGCTCAGTACTGAGCAAGTGGGGAGACTGTGGGTTTTGGGGGGGATGGGGCTCAGCAGCCATCCCAGGTCCCTGCGCTCAGCTGGCCTGAGAACACCTGAAAATCAGTCACCGTGAAACCATCATGGACTAGCGCTTTGTGTCATGGCCCAGACACCCCGGCTCCCTGCAGTGTCAATTCTAGTATTTCCCGCACACCCCCGCCCCCTCTCCCACCCCTGCCCACAGGCTCGATAGTCCCTGGTTCATCAGACCAAGAACACTTCAAGTACACATTTCTGCCCCAAGTTGGGATGTAGGTCCAACTTTGAATGTTCCCTCAGGGGCTGGGTACCCAGTGAGTTTATGTCATGAATGGTTTGTCACGAATGCCCTAAAGGCCATTTACATTTCTTACTTCCCCCACTAAATCAGGCTGTCGCTTCACAGGGCTGCATTAAAACAATACAATTTGGGGGGTTATAGATGGCTTCGTTTTCCAGTAGAGAGGCCATAATGTGTGCTGTTACTTTGAAATTTTGTTTTGATTAGGATGTTAGCACTTAATGAGCCAATATATTAAGCCTCGGCTGCAGTAGAATAACAAAATGTATCAGGCAACCAAAGGATGTTCCTCCTAAGTGATGTCAGTAGCTGTAGCAGTTACTTAAATTTACTATTAATAGCTTGAGTTGGAGTTGTTAATAGTCTTTTTACCTATGCAAGGCATTAAAAGGAAAATGAAGGTTGGATTAAGTATGTCTGAGGATGTTATTTAATGTTGAAAAATGACATTAAGGTCCCAGCTCTGAATTCCAGATGACCTGAGTTGGAAGCCCAGCTCTCAGTTTTTTAAGCTTGTACTTTAAAAACTTTGGTTTTATCTTCCATACAAGGAATCCATAATAATGCCTACCTGAGACACATTATTCCTTTTTGAAAGTAGGAGGTAAAGCTATGAGCACAGTGCCTAGGGCACAAATAAATGTTAACTTAATATTAGAAGTAATGGTGATGGTGCTATCCTGATGATAAGCTTTCTTAAAAATGGAAATTTTAAAAAAATCTGTTGTGTTTTCTTTTTAAAAATCAGGATCCAGATTCAAGAACATGGCATCATTACGTATACCAGCCCAAATATCTAGATCAGCAAAAATCAGAAGAACTTGATCGAGAGAAGAAATTAAAAGAGGATAGTCCAAGGAAAACTCCTAACAAAGAAAGTGGTGTGCCCAGCCTTCCTGTATCATTAACAAGCATTAAAGAGGAGCCCAAAGAGGCCAAGCGTCCTGATTCTCAATCAATGGAGGAGAGCAAGCTGAAAAATGATGATCGAAAGACCCCTGTGAATTGGAAAGACTCTCGGGGAACGAGAGTGGCTGTCTCCTCCCCCATGAGTCAGCATCAGTCATATATACAGTACTTGCACGCCTATCCTTACCCGCAGATGTATGACCCCAGCCATCCTGCATACCGGGCCGTGTCTCCCGTCCTAATGCACAGTTACCCTGGTACGTGTTGTGGGTTCTGACTGTAGTAGGGGCAAGAGGCTATGTTCAAATAGTAGCTGTTAAAAACTCATGATAAATTAGAAGCTTTGAGAATGACATTTGTTTTGTTTGTCTTTATGCTGCTTAAAGTTCCAAAGATGAAACACAGTTAATATAATATTTTTTAAATAAAATGTCAAGAATCCTCTGTTAGAGTTTCCGTAGTCTCTGATGGTCTGCTGTAGCTGTTAGACTGACATACTTTATTGCCTATGAAAATATTCTAAGCACTTACTGTCATAATCATTATAGTTACTATTCCTTTCACTTAAGCGGGCACATAAATGTATGAAATGGCTGTAAGCTCAATTCTGTTTATAACCTCCGTTCATCAGGATGAATTAACTGGGAGAAGAGAATCGGAGACCCTAGATAACAGTTTAACGATGATGTAGCTCATTCTTAATGTAGCCCCCTATTTTAAGATCTCTGACTCGTATCCCAAATTCATGCGACCCAAATGATTTTTTTTTTTTTTTAAGATGTAACCCATAACTTGATGTGGCATTTACCGTTTATCTGCAGGAGCCTATCTCTCTCCAGGATTTCATTATCCTGTTTATGGGAAGATGTCAGGGAGAGAAGAGACGGAGAAAGTCAATACCAGCCCCAGCATCAACACGAAAACAACCACTGAATCTAAAGCACTGGATTTGCTCCAGCAGCATGCCAACCAGTACCGCAGCAAGTCTCCTGCTGTAAGGCTCCTTTTGTTACTGTTTAAAAGTGCTGTGTTTTGGGGAAGAAAAGGGATCAAGCTAGAGAACAGTCTTGAAATATAAATGGTTTTGGAAGCCAGCTGTGATTTCAGGGTGCTGTTTTATCCTAACACGTAAAGAATGGAGTGTTTAAAAGTAAGACACTTTTGGTCAGCGCCTGTGGTGCAAGGCGTAGGGCGCCGGCCCCATATGCCAGAGGTGGTGGGTTCAAAACCAGCCCTGGCCAAAAACAACAGCAACAACAACAAACACTTTCACACGAGGGAGAATTATTGTTAAGGCTCATATGGTGGTAGTGAGCTTTTCTGCTGCAAAATCTCATATACCTTGCTCACCCAGGAAGATGCTTGTTAGGCGGAAATTTAAATTCATTGGAACCAACATTTGGTGTGAAATATTTCTGATCAAACATTGAGAAATTAGCATCCTTAGAAGTAATTCAGAGGCTACAAACGGTTGACCGATTGGGCAAACATTTTTTAAAAATGTTTGCTTTTGGGACAGCTTTTAAAGATCAGATTTCACATACAAATTCAGATGCTCTCCTTGTCATAAGAGAATAGAGAATCTGGTCCAAGATGACCTGGCAGGAATTGACAGGCGCAAGTAGCCCGCCCAGGCAGTGTGTCCTACTCCCGGTGTTAGCGTGTATGTACATACAACCTCCCAGCCTCCCGCACTCACCTTTGTTGTTAGCTCATGTCTGTACAGATCTGAGTTTCCTACCCCTTCTGCTGACGTTGGTGTTCACATGGTCCACGTTCGCAGATGGGGTTCCATCATGAGCAAAGCTGAGGCCCATGCCCTGTTAAAAGTTTATTCAGGTGCAATTGGATCTTGCTCAGTGTGCAGCTCATGCGCAAGAGTGAGTCCCTTGACTAAGGAGTGAGGACAGCCGAGTCTTCTGTCTTCTGGCCTTGACTCACTGTCTTATCCCTAGAACGCTGCTGAGTGATACACGTGTGTGACTTTGTGAAAAATAGGTCTTCCCCCCAAAGAGGCAACTGCTAGTTCTAGAGACTGTTATGAAAACAAAATAAAGGCTGCAATGGTTCTTGGCTAGCAAAGAGAAGTTTAAAGTCAATTAAAATCCAGTGTCTGCTGAGTGAATGAGTCCACCAGAGACTGTAGAGAGAAACTAGAAAAGATGATTTAGGAATCTTTGTCAGTGAGGCCCCCTAGTACAAAGATTCTTTTCTTGATCCAGACCGGGCCCGCCAAACAACAATGACGGCTGCAACCAAAAAATATCCGGGCGTTGTGGCAGGCGCCTATAGTCCCAGCTACTTGGGAGGCGGAGGTAGGAGACTCACTTGAGCCCAGGAATTGGAGGTTGCTGTGAGCTGTGATGCCACGGCACTCTATCCAGGGTGACAGCTTGAGGCTCTGTTTCAAAAAAAAAAAAAAGAAAAAGAAAAGTGAAAGGGTGGTTGAGTATAAAGGAAAAAAAGAAAAGTGAAAGGGTGGTTGGGTATAAAAGGTAGAAATACATACTGATTGGGGAGAATGGGAGCTCCTCTGTGAGTGTTCACAAATGGAGAGATTGAGAACGTAGGTACATACTTTAAATCGGCACCTAACATTAGGATGTACATTTGCAGTACAGATACGTTTAAAATTAAGAGATAGGTTCTCCCCTGCAAAATATAAATAAAATGAAAGTGTAATTAGAAAACTTGACCTTAAAGAAATCTCCAGAACTGTTTCTTTTCCTTGATTCATATGTCCAAAGCTGTTTCTGGAAGGATGTCGGGTAGATTCTAAATCTGCGATTATAAGCGAAGGTACAGAGAAGTCCTCTTATTTCCACCATTTGAGGAAAACATTGGCCCTGCTCGGTTTACTAGGGGCGGAGCAGTGGCTTAGCGCTGGCTCCATTCCAACGGAAACCACTGCCTGTCTTTTGAAATGATCTTCAATTAATAGGGACGTCTATGTATCTGTATGTCTGCTTTTTAAGCAGTAACAGAGAAGCGTTATTTCTCCTACAAGTTGTTTTTTTGGAGATTGAAGCAGGGGGAATTTCTCTTTTCCATTGCAGCCTGTGGAAAAGGCTGCGGCCGAGCGGGAAGGGGAAGCAGAGCGGGAAAGGGACCGCCACTCTCCCTTCAGCCAGAGACACCTGCACACACACCACCACACCCACGTCGGCATGGGCTACCCACTGATCCCAGGACAGTACGACCCTTTCCAAGGTAGCAGCTCCGTGGTTATTGTGTCTTTGTCCATCCCGCTTTAGAAAATTGCTTTTCTAATCTTACAAATAAAAATACAGAGCTTTGGATTAATGTTGCCTCTGGGGAGGGTTTTAAACACTTATTTCCTGGTATTTTCTAGTGACACAGCTAAGGCTATTCCCCCATCTTTGTATTCTATTGAGACATGAAATGGGTACCACTTAATAATTGTCACTAGCTGATGGTATCGGAGGCTTACTGTTATCTCACAGACTGAGGGTGGCGGCCTGTGTCTGGGGCACTGAATATAACAATCAGGAGATCAGATACCTACTTCAGGGAAATAGTAGGAAAAAAAAAAGGGAGGGACGGTGCGAGGCTTGGAAATTACTTGTCCTGATTTCTGCAGGCCGTTTAAGTTCCCATGTTCTGTTCCCATGGAAGTCCTGGAATTAACATGATCAAGTTTAACACTTTTTAGAACCTAATTCAAGGACTTTTCACAGCCCTTCACTGCTGTGACTCTCACTAAAGATAAGGGTCGAGAAAGAGACATGGATTTTAAAAGCCATAGAATTGGCATGGGGCGCCTTCAGTTTGTGGCATGTTCGTTGAACCTGTAGTATTTGTCCCATCTCTGTCATCTCAGGTGGGGAGGTGGTGGCACTGTCTGTACCAACAGATCCACATACCAGGACCTTCCTGTCTCAGTGGGCTCAGGCTACCAGCACAAAATGCCACAGTTTGCATGACATTAAACAACAGAAATTTATTTTCTTGCAGTCCTAGAGGCTGGGAGTTCCCTGTCAGGGTGCCATCAGGATCACTCTCTGCAAAGCCGTCTCTTCCCGGCTTTTAGGCAGCCACCATCTTGGTCTGTACTCACACGACCTCTTTTTTGGTGCATGTGCAGGGGGTGGAAGAGAAAGAGCTCTGATGTCCCTTCTTATAAGTACACTGGTTCTGCTATCTCGGAACCCCACCCTATGACCTCGTGTAACTTTAATTTCCTACTTATAGGTCCTATCTCCCGAGGACAGTCACACTGTCGGTTTCGGCTTTTTATTTTATTTTTCATTCTGGGGAGATACGATTTAGTCCCTACCACTAGGCATGTTGCCTCTTACCTTGCTGTATGAACATAAAGTAAGATGATATGTTTGAAGGTATTTCCAAAAGTGGGAGATGGTAAACAAATGTGAAGGGCTCATTTTTATTCATTTAACTCTTGTTAACTTGGTGACAACTAGTGGTCCTGATAGACAGCATCTTTATTTCCTAAACAACTTACAGTGAATTTGAGAACTTGGAAGAGAAAGGAGTTTTATTTCTAATGTTTTACATCTATATATAAATAAAGTATATACACGAACAGAAAATATTGTCACTTTCAAGATAATATTATTGTTGTTCTAGTGTCTTAAGTTACCTCTGGAAAAAGAAAATATATCCAAATAAAGGACATAGAAGGAAGGAGTGATTTTTCCTGGGTTTGCATTTGTTTGCTCTGTTTTTCCTCAGGACTGCTTTTCTATAGAATTTAAAAGACTTTTCTGTTAGGCAAGTTCATGCCATTTGGAGCCATTACAATCTCTGGCTGCTCTGTCTTGCAGGCTAAAAGTTAAGAATATTTCTAGGTTTGATTCACTGATGCCACGTGCCTTATGGGATGCATTGCGTTTCAGTCGCTAGGGAAAAATGTTAAAGCGATAAAAGTTATTATGAAAGTATTGTATTCTAAGCAAATAGCATGCCACTTCTGTAATTCACTGTGACTTTCAATTCCTGTTGTTACCTGGTACCTATCATTTCTTCTGAGCTTCCTATTCAAGAATACATGTGAACCATTTAGCATCACACAGAGCCAGAGAGATGAAATGCGGCATGCTCTTTGAATAGCTATTAAGAATACTACAGAGTATTTGATAAAGGGATAGATATTGGATAGACCTAGTGGTTTGCACTCTTTCCTGGTTGCATGAAACATTTCTTGTGTGTTTAGGAAAGGATACATTGCTGCTTACTGGGTCTGCAGCCCTTCACCACTGGGCCTTATCTTTGTAAATGTCACAGAACCTTTACTTTTCTCCCCCCACTAGGCTTGACCTCTGCTGCCCTCGTTGCCTCTCAGCAGGTGGCTGCCCAGGCATCTGCGTCTGGGATGTTCCCTACACAAAGAAGGTAAATATCTTCTACATTCTAAATTGGTTTTCTAGAAACATCTGGATAGTCTGGAGGAAGCAATTGTAGGGTTTTTAGGCCAAAACTCTTGGGGTTTTTGTATCATTGTAATGACTGTGCTTATTATGCCAATACGCTTCACGTCCAACTTACGTTCTGTGAAACTCATTGGGTGTATTGTAGATTAGTAAATAACTGATTCAGTTTTTAGATGGTTGAAATTTTCTTGAGTTACCCTCACGGCTTTGCTAAAACAATTCACCATGACATGACTTCCTTCTGTCTTATATGTTTAAAGATAAAGTGACAAATGGAGAAATTTATTTTCATAATGCTAAAGGTAATGTTCGTTCTTTGATATTTTTAATTATTCCTTGAGTTATTTTAAGAAGGAAAATAAATAAATCAAATTCTTAAGATTATAAAATTGAACATTTTTTCACAATCTGCATCATGACCGTATGTTTTCACTGTCTGTGGAATTGAATTAAATGGAATTGAAATAAGCCCATCAATTGTATGTTTTTCAGGTTTGCAGTGTCTGACATTGGTAGAACCCTGTGCTAAGATTTGCTTTTCTTTTGCAGAGAATAACCAGATTGGAAATATACGTTGTCATGTGACTGGATCACATGGGGAAGCGCTTTATACAGACATCAGTTCCATGGTGTTAATTTGAAATGCCTTA
Source organism: Perodicticus potto (assembly GCA_963574655.1). Taxonomy (NCBI): domain Eukaryota; kingdom Metazoa; phylum Chordata; class Mammalia; order Primates; family Lorisidae; genus Perodicticus; species Perodicticus potto. The sequence goes on along the minus strand of CAUYRH010174793.1, from coordinate 25,964 downwards.
ATGGCAGGCAAAAACCAGTCATTTCATTTTTGTAAATTACAGATTTTATCACAGAGTAACAAATGTTGCTGTAATTAAACTTCTGTTTTATATATATATACGTATACATATCTGTATATATACATATATATATATATATATTCTTTACTTTTTGTATCAGTAACCAGGCTCGCACACACAGGGTCTGCTGCCACGTTGCAAACCACTCAGCAAAGGAAATAAAAAACGTATTTGTCATGTTGAAAAGTGTTAGCCACAAAAGGCTGCTTACTTTCTTTTCCTTTCCCTTTAAATTGTAAATAAATAATGTTACGTATCAGTGTGCCTGAACCTTGCATATCCTTTCCATATTTCCCGTAAGCCCCTCAGAAAGGCCGACTGTGATGATGACACTTTGGTACAATTTAGATGTCTATTTGGTGGCTCCTGTTAAAGACGCATCAGTGTAAAATGGTCCTGTAGTCACTGTTTGTACTCGTGTATTGTGGAAAAAAAAATACTTTTGGAAGGCATGGGGTTGCCAGTACCACAAAAACTGTGTTGTATATAATGTAAAGATGAAAATGGGAAAATAATGAGCATCTGTGAATAATGAGGTGTCATTTTTTGATAATCTTGAATGGCAGATAACCCAATAGCCTGCATACCAGAGACATCTGTGATTGTTCTATTACTTGAATAGTCCCGCAGTCCTCTTATTATTATTTTTTTTTAATGTTTACAATTATCCAGTTTTAGAAGAGAGAGACTTTAACGCCATTGCCTGGTTACTTGTTTTATGCTGTAATCTAGTTTATTTTATGTAAAATGTATATTGAATGCTTTCCTTTTTTATACCTGCCTTAAATAATTTGGCAATCAGAATTAAAAAGGTTTTTTTTTTTTATAATGGCTTCTTGTCTGTCTCCTGTTATTTCCAGCCGGCTGATAGTGATTCTCATTTTCAAAGAAGGGTTTCTTAATCAAGAACACCCAATCCATAGGATGCAGGGCACAGATATTAGCTTTTCTTATACACAGGTATAACAAACAAAGAGCGTATGTAATTCAGCGAACACATTCATATTTACAGGGTATTTACTCCAGACCTAGAGCTGAATATTGCTGCGAATTGCTAGATGCAGGTTTCTGTGGTGTGGAATGCTATTCAAAAGTTGTAAATCTTGTGACACATGGACAGCAGATAAAAATGTATAAACAGTTGGTTAGTGAGCTGTCGTTAAATTGATGTACTAGAGTATTTTATGCCAAAGTTTAACTAATTTCTCCCTTCTTCCCTCTTTCCCTTCCTCCTATCAGACAATCCTTATTGAATACCTGCTTTATCCCAGGCATTGTAAAAGGTACTGGGATGTCTCAGTGAATAAAGCAGACAAAAACTGTCCTCATAGAACTTGCATTTTTTAGTGGACGGGATAAACATGTAATAAAGCATGTAAGTAATATACAGAGTATGGTAGCTGGTTCATAAATACTATGAGGCATGGAAGGGGCATCGTGGATGTGTGTGAGAGTCTGTTAATAGAGTGGCCACTGGAGAATGGGGGTCTGTGCATCTAACTGGGGGGAAAGCATATGGTGAGATGGAAAAGAAAGTGCAAAAGCCCTGAAGTGGGAGTGTCCTTTGTATATCTGGAATGGTCGATTTTAACAATTCATTCCATCTGTAAGCATTTGTGATTTTGCTAGAATTGCTAATTCCAGTTCTACCACATGGTTTACTAAAAAGTTCTTTAAGTTGACAGAATTTGCCTGGGTTTAATCTGGTTAGTTCTACCCACAGGCTTTTGCTTCACGAGTGAATAGGTGATTTTTTGCAATCAGATGTTTCCTTTGCTTTTGAAAGACCATGGTAAAGAGTTGCATTTGCTGTTTGCCTTACCAGCCTAGTTCTTAATAGATTCCAATAGGAAGATACCTTTCTCCTAATTTTCAGTTTATTTTTCTTTTGAATTTCACCTAGGTTCTCATTTATAAAAACATTATTTATGAGGTTTATTCCTACACCTGAGAGAGTAGTGCTCACATTTTTCACCTGTTTAAGTTGTCAGATGTTTTCAGTTCTTACATCACATCTTGATTGTCCTTGAAGACTTGATGTCATCTGTCTCATACAGTTGAACAAGTGTGTCTTCTCTGTTCAGAGAGTGGTTTGCAGTGTGTGTCTCCACTAACCCCTTAACTGTCCAAACACGGGAGCAAAATCAAGGTCAACTTAACATATTCACCAGCTGAATTCTCATATGCCTGTTGGTAACTGGGTAGTACTGTGAGTTCCTGATGATTTCCCTGCTTTTAGTAATACATATTTTTTGAATCATACATATGGAAGCCAGCGTTACCTTTGAGTTGCAAAATAACTGGTTGTATGTTTATTACATAGTAGACTTTTTATCATTTCTGGTTAAGTGGTTAGATAAATAGGGTTATAAATAGACACATTAGACCATGCTTATCTCTGCTACTGTAACAAACAGGAATGCTGATAAATACAAAGAGATATATGACCAAAAGCACATTGTGATTTGAATAGTTTCTCCCCCTGGGCTTTTAGTGGAACATTATTCAAATCTGGTTTACATTAATCACTAAATGAAGTTTTGTTTCTTCCTCTTACTGTTACAGTGTTGTCTTTACTGATGACAACATGAATTGCCAAAGGCCAGAGCTTGTTTATATTATATGTCCCATTTCTCTGGCTGAGTATATAGTCAGTACCGAATGGTAAATTAAAGATTCCCAAAAGACAAGCAAAACTTGGCTCCATTATATTACTATGATGAATCTGCCATTAATGCGTTCTAATTGTTTTACTTTTATAGACATAAAATCAGTCCCCTTAGTGACTAATAATAGGGTTTATTGATTTTACTAAACATTATTCATTCCAGGCCTGCTCATATCAGCTTGTCCTGAACATATGCAAAAAGCCTGCAGTGCTGACACAGTGCAAATTAACTTTATGGAGAAATGGGAGTGAAGAGTTGTTTACAGCTGTGGTCTCATTGAATACAGAATATTAAAAACAAGGTAATAGGCTCCAAATAGAACCATTTATTCCTAGATTAGGATCTCAGATGGCTTTTTCATGGAAACTGGCCATTGATGTTCAGCCCAGGTCATTAACACTTGCAGAGTAGAAAGGCTGGCCTTGTACATTCACACTGGCTATGACCCTGATTTACTGTGGTTTCAGCCCAAGGGTCTGTGAGGAACCAGAATGAATAGCTCTGATTGATACAGGAGAAAACAGCAGTTTAAATGATAATTACTGGTCATTTTATTCCTTCCCTGACTCTGAAAGAGAGACAAGACAGGCTAAGCCATTTATTATTGTTTTGTGACTAACCACAGTCATCCTTTCCCAGCTTCCTGCAGTAGTCTTGAGTCATAAACATTGTTTACTTTCAGTTAGCTTTAGGAGAGAAAGCAAAGCCCCCAGTCCGACTATTAGCAGGGCCTCTGCCGCCAATTCTTTTATATTTTTCTTGAGAAAATCACTCTTGGGTTGGTTCTCAACCTGTGCGTTACTGACATCTCGGACGGGATAACATTTTGTTGGGTGGGGGGACGCTGTCCTGTGCATTGTAGGTGTATAGCAGAGCTCAGCCTCTACCCTGACGATGCCTGCTCAGCAACCTGTGATAAACCAGGTGGTCACATGGAATTGAGAGCCCCTTCCTAGCCCCCAAACCCACTCGCAGACCTCTTGAGTCATGCTGTTCTTCTTTGCTTTAGGAGAGACATGAAAGCCATCCTGTAGCTCCTGGTAACTCCCCGAAGATATAATGGGATGCTCATTTAGCCAGTGTGGATAAGTTGGACTGGATCTCCAGCCTTTTAAAGAGAATTGGATGATCCATATTTTAACAAGATACTTTTTATGGGTTGAAGATGAATTCAATTTATAAACTACATCTGAGGGCTGAATTCAGTTCATAACACATTAGTTAGTAACATTAGCTCCCCCCCCCAAAAAAGGCATATTGTTTTTTCCTGGATGGAAGGCTGTCTAATGGGAAAAACCTGGAAAAATGGGTCATTCTTAGGTGAGCTACTGGGATTGAACTTGGATCTTCTTCCCACAGGGAGAATCAGGCAATTCATGTACAGGAATAAATTTTGGGAGATTGTTAGATTCACTCAATGTTTCAGTGAAGTGTTTTATTTTTCATTTAGACATTTGAAAATACCATGAAAGGAAACATGCCAAGATCTGGGATACGGGCTGTTGTGAGCAGCAGGCATGATAAGGCCTATAGGCGTCTGCAGGTTCAGGGTCCAGGTTCATGGTCTGGTCAGATTGCGGTCTAACCCTGCCAGTCTGTTGTCATGGTCCTCTCTACGTGGAACGCACCGGCAGTGGACCAGAATTCCTTCCCCACGTCCACAGCAGACTGGTCCTCGCAGTGTTCTCACCAGGTGGGTGTGTGTGAGACCTCACCACCTCCTCAGCGCAACTGTCCTGGTGGGAGCCCCTGAAAACAGATCAAAGCTGACATGCAACAGGAAGGCTGTTTGCTGCCTCTGCAAGAAACTGATATCAGAAATGATATCGGGGCCCTATAACTTTAAAGGCATCAACCTCCCCTGTCCTCATCTTTTTCAGTCAACAGGTTTAGCATGGCATTATGCTTCCTCTCAACTATAGGAAAATTTGAGTTTTAAAGCCACCATTATTCCTTTAGTCAGAAAAGTTGGGGAATCAGAGTCATTGCTTATTGACCCTTCTTTCTACTAACTTAAGGATGTGTTTCCTTTTTGTCTTTTACATTGTCGTCTCATCCCTTTTTCTTTTCTTTCTTTCTTTTTTTTTTTTTTTGAGATAGTCTCACTCTGTTGCCTTGGGTAGAGTGCTGGGGTGTCACAGCTCGCACTCTTGGGCTTGAGCTATCCTCTTGCCTCAGCTGCCCAAGTTGCTGGGACTACAGGCACCTGCTACAGTGCCTAGCTTTTTTCCCCATTTTTTTTCAGTAGAGACAGGGTCTCGCTCTTGCTCAGGCTGGCCTCGAACTCCTGAGCTAAGGCGATTCACCCGCCTAGGCCTCCCAGAGGGCTAGGATTATAGGCATGAACCACTGTGCCTGGCCCATCTCATCCCATCCCTTTTGACCTTCTGCTTCTCTCTTACAAGGACCCTGGGTTAGATGGAGTCTATCCGGGTAATCTAGAATAATCTCTCTAGCATCAAGGGCACATGATTAGCAATCTTAGTTCCATCTGCAATCCTAATTCTCCCTTGCTATGTATCAGAGCACATTCACAGATTCTGGGGATTAGGATATGGACATCTCTGGGGGATCATTACTCTGCCTATCACATCATCCCACACAATTCCTTTCTGCCTGAGCAACAATGTGATGTAATTTTAACCGGTATAATGATCCTTGTCAGCATATATATATATTTACATATGTGTATATATGTATATAGCCAATACTGTATATTACTATGCACTAGATGCTATTCTAAGCACTGCACAGCTCATTTAATTCTCATAACAACCCAAATATTATTTCCATTTTAGTGTTGGGAAAACTGGGGGGCAAGGTGAAGTAACTTGCCCAAGTTCAAAGGGCTGTATGTAAGTGATGGGGCAGACCTGTTAACCACTATGCTATACTGCTTCAGGAAACAGATCATAAATTCCCTAGGAAATTTATAAGACAGAGCCAGCTTTCCTTTCCTGGAGTGTTTATTACTTTCAGAGAAGCAAAGGTGGGAGATACAGTGTGTGTCTCCAGTTTTCTTGGGATAAGTCCCCGTGCAGCCTTCTGGAGGCAGCCCCAACCCTTGCTATATTCCTGTTACAGGCCCAGGATCCTGGGAGCCTGGAGGCTCCTCAATGCATTGTTGGTAGAGATTGCTGGAAAGGTTACCTTTTTTTTTTCCTGGTGGCCATTGCCTTCTTAAATACTCCACTACAGCATATGCCAATTAGAAGCTAAGAATGCAAGAATCGAGCTTGGTAGGAACCTGGTGCTTGGGTGTCAACAGCTGAGGAGGCAAGTTGATGCTTTTGTGAAGTTGGCAGAGACTGTCACAGGGCTTCACAGACAATCATTCCAAAGTCTGACAAAGGGTCTTAAATTTTTCCTTTAATTACCTTCAAATGATGTCGTATTTATGTCCCAGCTGATTTCTGAAAAGATTAGAAAAGGAAGATGTTCGAACCACTACTTTAAAGTCATTTCCTGTAACCAGTTACTTGTCCAGTGCATTTCAAGTACACAGAGGGAGGAGGGGGCTGAGAAACACATTTACAAATGTAAATGTTTAAACTGTGCTCTGATTTCTATAATCTTGTACCGAAATTGCTCTTTTATTGTAATATGGCAGGAGCCTCAAAAAATAGATGGCCTAGATTATTCTTGACCATGTTCCAAACCGTGTGTGCTGGGGAACAAAATATGCTAATTGATTAAAAAATTATTCCTAATAAGGGTGACAAGGGCCAGGGGATTAAGGCATCCTGGCCTTACTTGATCACTGGAGGTCACTGACCTATAGGTCAGAAAGAGAAGGTAGTCCCATGTCCCCACCGTTGTCCAGTTGTGGTCGAGTCACACTCCAGCCTCCTAGACCAGATTAGAATTTTCCAGGGTTCATTTGGAGAGTGGTGTTTGGAGGTAGAGAAAGAGGGGTGGAAACCCCAGCCTAGCAGAGGATTTCAGTGTGATATGTTACCAGAATTTCTTCCTCAGTAGGTCCTTGGTCTCAGGGATTGGAAGAATAAACCCACAGATCACAGATCAGTGGTAAGATAGGATTTCATTAGACAGAAAGGAATACAGAAGGAATAAACCAGAGTAAACCAGAATACCCCAGTACTTCTGGCAAAGCGGAAGACCCAAGTCGGAAGTCGCCCACATAGGTCCTTTGTCTAGGAGCATATATTACATTTTGGCCAGAACTTTTCAAACTTAATGAGTTATTAACGAATGAATGCAGTCCCTCCACTGGGGCAAGGTTATTAGGTCTTTGCAGTGTTGATCTCAGGGAAGGGATTAGGGTATATCCTCCCTACTCAAGGTGGAACCATTCAAAACCTTTCAGGCTGCGTTTTCGTGACCTTGCTCCAGCCCAAAGGGTGTGGCCTAGAAAGGGCAGCTTGTTTGTGCCTAGAGATGGGGGTCTGATTTCTAAGTTAACCTGGGCCTAGAGAATGGGGGCATCCCAGTCCAGCTCTGAGTGGGGGAATCCTATCTCAATAATCATGGCAGGAGAGAGCATCCCTAACAAGGCCACTCTACAGCTGGGTGTTTTCAGCTTCATGGAACAAGGAACTATGACCCAAACAGCCTTCAAGCACAAGGAAGTGTCTTCTCCCCAAAAACATGAAGCCGAGAACAAGTGAGTTCCAGACCTCGTCTTTCATGCTGCCAGCTCTGCTTCTCCAAATTACTCTTTGCTCAGCCCTCCTAGGTTTTATCCTCTGTGTTAGAACCACAAGAGTTCCAGATTTCTGTCTGGAGATACCATTATCCAGGGGAGAGAAGTGTGTCTTCCCGTGTCTCCTCGTTAGAAGGGGAGAAACCTTCCTCCAGCGTCTCTGGCAGGCGTCCATTCCTGTCTCCTAGGCCAGAATCAGGCCACATGCTTACTCCTGAACCATCACCAGCAAGAGAATGAGATTGCTGTGACTTCCTCAGGCTAAAAAGGATGGAACTCTGTCCCTGGGTCTCAGGTGGAGGAGTGGGTCATGGCTTATCCCCAGGCTTCTGTTAGGGAGGAAGAAAAGAGTGATGAATATTTGGTGTCCGACGCAGAAACCTTCCCTTGAGGCCAGCAGGACTTGGTAGACTCTCCTGGCCTCCTCCTGGGCTTTCCTGAGGTGTCAGCGTGTTCAGGACGGGTGTGGTGGGGGCTGGCAGTTGTTTGCACACAAGCAGAATGTGAGAGACCTCCAGTTGTAACTGATTCTTCCTCCCAGAATCTGGCATTTGGGTGGAATTAGGATAGTGAGGCCCTCATGGCACTGGGCTGCACAGAACATTGGGAAGAATCTGAAGGGATCAGGAACCTGCCGTGTTTCATTTGTCTCTTCCATGACACAGTGAGTAGGACTTCTGGGGAGAAAAGTGCACATTGATGCGTACACCTTCCCCCTACAGCGGTTCCCCAGAACTTACAGCCTGTAATAAAAGAAGAGGGACCTACCTTTTCCCCACGCCCTGTAGCCTATAGTCTGCAGAGAGGAACTCAAGCCCATTTTTACCATAACATAGATACAATTCAGAGGGGTACAGAGGAGTGAGGGGCCCTGGTATCCCAAAAGTGGAGAGAGAAAGGACAAGTTAGGCAGAAGGAGACTCACCATATCAGGAGTAAGGAACATTCCTTGAGCAGAAAGAAAGGAGGCTTTAGCCTGGGGTCACTGACTTAGAGTTATTAGAGGCTTAAGGTTGAAAAAGAGCCTTGACAGAGTCTCAGAAAATGGGAAGGATGGGTGGGTAATGCCCAGTTGGGTGGGGCATAATCCTTGTTGCCTGCCCACACTCTGGGGAGCAGAGTAGAGGTCTCTGGTAGGAGGAGGGTAAAGGATCAGCCCCATTTACCTCCCTGCAGCTTCCCTGGATCCCTGTGTGCACAGGACCAACGTGCTCATGAGTGGAAGGAGGAAAACTAGAAGGTTCCATGCAAGGGTCCCTGATTTGGTGTTTGGGGTGGAATTAATTTCTTCAAAAGAAGGAATTTTGAAAATGGGTGACCAGGATGTGAGGCCAAATACTTTCAGGAAACCTAGGGATACTTCCAGGCGTTTCCTAGGGACCAGGTGCCCAGACCCTGCCCTCTCAGCCCTCGAAGACCCCGAGGCAGCCTTTGTGGAAGCCGGGTGGATGTCTGCGGAGAGGAGCAAGCTGTCCAGCTGAGCCGTGAAGGCAGCACTCCCTTGGGACTCTGCTGTGAGAGACAGCTCATAAACCTCACAGCCTGCCCTTGCTCAGCCTCGGAAACCGGTGCCTGTGTGTCTGCTGCCCCCGCAGACCCCGCCCTCCCCCAGTGATAAGACATGGAGGCAGACAATAAAAGAAAGTTCTATGACAACAGTCTGGGGACCACCCTGTCCCCAGTCAGGGCTGCCTTGAGCTGAGGGCTGAAGCAGGGATGAGTCATGGAGAGGACTCCAGCAAGCAGCTCTGACTCACCAGGCTGTGAGCTCGGCCAGAGGTACCCAGAGGTAGAGAGAGATGGTGACTCTCTCCTACCCGTCACCAGAGTCTGCCAGGCATCATTGTCGCTGGTGTCAGTGGCAGAGTCAGAGGGGAAAGGGAGCCAGCAGCGGAGCTTCCCCAGGGCCCACGAGGAGCCAGCCTATGAATGGTGTCTAGCTTGAGTGTGTGTCCTCACACTGTGTCAATGCCACCTCTGAGCCTATGGGGCCGGGGCTGGGGGACACTGCTATGACTGCCGCTCTGTGTGAGGGGTGCTGAGCGCTTCCGGAGCTCAGGCTGTGACTGGGTGGGAGGGATGGGGAGGGCACCAAATATAAATATATGTTTTTATTTTCCCACAAAAACATAAATCTCTCCCTTCTCCCTAGGAACACCCTAATCTCTTTGCCCCACTTTACTTTTATCTACATCATTCGCCACCTCCTGACACAGTATATATTTGTCTGTGTATTTATTTATGGTCTTCTCCTCCCATCAGAATGTAAACAAGGGCAGGGTCTTAATCTCTTTTTTCACTGTTCCATCTGCAGCACCCAGAACAGCATTTAGCCTACAGCAGGAATTCAGTAAACACTGTCAACCCAGGTAGTGAAACTTACGGCAGAATACCGTAGAGATGGCATAGATTCACCTCCTTTCTTTGAGAATTGGTCTCACCCACAACCCCTGGCTAGTTTTGTTACTCATAATGAGCCCCTTTCAGCCATACCTGATAATGACGTTTGGCAGGCTCTTACATGTATCAGGATGAGGGCTGGTCACCAGAGGGACGGCTGAGTGAGCCGACGCAGCGGTTCTCAACTGCTGTGTGTCGCGACCCACAGAAAGTGTATTAAAGGACCACGGCTTTAGGAAGGTTGAGAACCACTGGGTTAGAGGGTGGGAACTTTTGGAATGGAGAAGGGCTGGAGATTAAGTTCAATCACCCAATGGCCAGCGATTTAATTAATCATGGCTATGTAGTACAACTTTGATAACAAACTCTGCCACAGTGAGGTTCAGGGAGCATTGGGAATGGGGAACACAACAGTGTGCTGAGAGCTCGATGCCTGGCAAGGGTGTGGAAGCTCTGTGCCACCCCCACCCCTGTTCCTTGTCCCATTCATTCCTTCTCCTCAATGGCTCCAGGGTTGTAGCCTTTATAATAAAACTATACTTGTAAGTATAACTCTTTCCTGATTCTAGGAGTCACTCCTGCAAATTACTGAACCGAAGAGGGGATCATGGAAAGTTCTGAATTTGTGGATGGCTGGGGAAAACGCATAGGCATTCTGGGGACCCCATTTGCGGCTGGCCTCTGACATAAGAGGAGTCTTGTAGGACGGAACCTGACACCTGCGTGGTCTGAACTAGTTCTGAGTAGTTAGTGTCAGAAATGAATTGGATTCATAGGACACCCAGTTGGTGCTAGAGACATGGAGAATTGTTAGAAAATAACCCAGCTTTATATAGTAGGTTCAGGGAAGAGACAGCTGAAGGCAAATGAAGAGCAAGTCATGTAGAGGCCTGAGGAAGTGTTATGGGAACAGGGATGAGTAAATGCAGAAGTCCTGATCTAAGAGTGTGTTTGGAGTGTTTTGGGGAAACCAAGAATAGTTCTTTAATGCTTAAAGAACAACCAGCATCCAGGATAGTGGTTGAAGCATTATGTGGACACAGCCTTGGCACAATGGTAGCCCACAACTGTACAGCCAAGCAGGCCATCCCATAGTGATGGGATGGGAAGCTCACAGATTTAAGGTGTGTGGATCACACAGTTCATTGAAGCATTTGAAACTAAAGACTACAGGGAGAAACACATGGAAAAAGATGGAGTGGATTGACAGACAGAGGATGGTGTACAAGAAAACGAAAGGGCCGTGACTCCCTGAATTCAGGGTTACACAGGGTTCATGCACCTGTCTCTCTGTGTTGCGTCAGCCTGCCCTGCTGATCGGGTGGGGCTACAAGGGTCAGAGTGGAGGCTAAGGAAGGAGGAAGATGCCCGGAGTCAGCGCGTGCCTGCTCTACTGGAGAGCCTGGCCAGAGTGTCGCGTGAGCCTCATGAACAGTCACAGGCGTTACCTGCATCTCCAGGGCAGAGGATAGGTGAGGCTGTACGCAGGTGTCACCAAGTGGCTGAAGTAAGACCTCATGGATAGCAAGTGTATTTAGGACATAACGAATATTCAGTGCTTCCTGTGGGTCCTGTATATTTAGTGTATCAGGAATATTTAGTATTTACTTGATTCTTCCATTTCTTGCCATGTAGGCTCACACATGCCCTACTTACTTTTTCTGTTTAACATATCTCCCAGTTAAATAATTTATCTCTATGCTTAACACATAATGATTTGCATCAATCTCATTTGCTTTGTTGTCTTCCATAGCAGAATATTATGAATCCAGCAAGTGCTCATTGCATGAGGCCCAAGAGTTGTGTGTGCATTTGGGTAGGGAAAGTGATGTATTAATCAGGGTCTTGTAAGCACCTGTAAAGACTTTATTTTTGCTCTAAAGAGAATGAAGAAGCTGCCTTTAGATGAACATCACATGCATGGAAGATTTTCAGAAAGACAGGAGGCAGAAAAACCTATAGAAGTCAGGGCCATATAAAAGGTGCTGAGAATGTCAGTTATGGGTGGTGGAGAGGGGGAGGAATAATGGATAATTAACTTCACTTGTTTGCCTACCTGCCATTCAGTTTTGTCACGATGGCAAGGGGATAAGGCAATCACTCCAGGATGAAGGGAAGACTGGCACAGAGAGGACAAGAGTCAACCTGGAGAACAGATGTAGCCAGCTCTAGAAGGAAGTTTAAATGGAGAAGTTTGCAAGATAGGAGTAAAAAAATCAATCTCTTTAAGATCAAGGGGGCACTGTTGCTTGTAACCTAATCATTCAAACTTGGCAATGACTTTGACTTACCCCCCCCCCCCAAATTTTCTATTCCTTATATATTTTCTTCTGCCTACTTGAATAGATTTTTGAATGACATGATTTTATGTACTTTAATTGCACCATTTTCATGATTTACATTAGCTGGGATAGAATACTAACACATTTCCTAGTTTGATAAAAATGTTTCAGTGTTTGTTCATAAAGCCAAAGAGCACAGCAATTTTAACTGACATAGAGCCCTAAAAGCCAAGTTGAACTCTACTGAAAAAGAGTCATTTAAAAATTATTTTGTGGGGTATAATTGTTTTCACTATTTTTTAGAGCCTATCTTCCCTACAGGAAGTAGGTGTTCCAGTAGGGTAGAATTTACAGATGCATATTGTTTATTTTTAACTAGCAGTATACATTTCTTCAAGAAACATATCACAAATTTTGTGAAATAACTGGAATGCAGTATTAATACTTCTGAAAAGTAAAAGTAATACATGAAAACATAAAAGTAATTTTATCTTTATTTGTAATAAAACATTGCTCAGATAGCAAATGTGGTATGTTATTCCCTTAAAAATACTTCGACACATTGGTTAGCCATATGGAAAAAAATTAGCCTGGAATCCTATATAATTCCTTACTACAAAATAAATTCCAGATGGATCAAACCTTTAGTGAAAGTATCGCAGCAGTAGAGGAAAACAAGGATGAATTTACTTCCATTCTTGGAATTGGAATTGTAGCTTCTATGTATAGCATGAAATTCAGAAGCCATAAAGAAAAAATGGATAATTTGATGACACTAAAACAAATTTAAGTTGCACTTGGGGAATAACATCATAAATAAAATCAAATAGCAAATAAGAAATGAGAAAATATTTGCAAAATATCCCTTACTCAAAGGCCAACTTTTATGCTCAAATTATTTTTTTAAAACATTGAGCCAGCAACATCATAAAAAAGATGAGCAAAGGCTATAAACAACTAGTTAATAGAAAAGGAACTGTAATGATTGGAAGGAATATGAAAAGAGGGTCATCTGGTGAATTAAAAGGATGGCAGATGATTTTCTACTTATCCATAAGACAAAGATTAGAAGTTGGTGAGGGTCAGACTTTCTACACTGTGGGTGAGAAATATGTTAGAGACAGATTTGGCACTGTTTGTCAAAAATATAAATCCACTAATTTCCTTTTGGGGAATAGCCTATGCTATTCTCACTGAATTGCACAAAGACGCTGTACGGAAGTGTTAATTGCATCATTTTAAACAACTGGAAACTACTTGAATGTCTATCAGTGTGGTACAGAGGCAGTATACTGCCTTGAAAAAGATCAAATAAGTCTTCATGTAGTCACATGGGATGGTGGCCATGACATAATGTGAGCAAAAGAACTTGCTGGATACTATGTATGAAGTGTAATCTCTTTTCTGTAAATAAACAAAATATGTACTTACGCGCGTGTCTGTGTATGTTGTAGACATGTATGTTTCTTTGTGCATTATTTTTGTATTTGAATAGAAATATCTGGGCAGCAAAGCCTTTCAAACTGGTAACAGTGGTTTCTCATGATGTATGGGAAGTGGCCTGGGGGGGAAGGGAATTTTATTGTTAATTAGTATAATTATGAACTATTTGGTTTTTGTTAATGAAGGACATGAATCACTTTAAAAATAAACTGACATTTCAGAATATGTGACATTATATGTCTCCACACAATCTCTATCTATCTTGCTATCACTATCTCTACTTAATTTATTGCCACGTAATTACTTTAATATATATGTTAAATGAAGAGAGAGTGTTTATTAATTATAGAATCTTTCACAGTGATGCTAATTGCTTTGAAATATATTACACAAAGTTTGTCCTTGGCTATTAGTGGATAATATTTTATTTTAGCATAACACTGCATGCATATTCTTACAAGCTTAATGAGGAAAGTGTTCAAATGGAGTAGCAAACAAATCAAAGTCTTTATTAATAATAGGTGAAGTACCCTCTTCTGGTACTTAGTATTTCAGAGTGAAAAACTGCACATTATCAATTGTGAAGAAGTCTATATAACATTTCTTTTAGTAGATGCCTTACATGTATTTGATTTTGAAGTGATGGACAAGGAGTCTCATCATTTTAGGCAATCCAGTTGGGGTGGGCAGTTAGGAGTAAGCAGAAGAATCATCCATGTCCTCAGGGCTCCTGTTTGGAAAGCATAGTCCTTGCAGACAGAAGACATCATAGAATAGTGTAGAATTTTAGCAATAAATGAGTTTAGTAGGAGGAGTAAAGTTAGTTAATACCCAGAGAAACAGAAAGGCTTCCTTTGCTTTTTTTGGTTTATTTCCTTTCCTTTTCCTTAGCCTGCTGGCTGTAAGGGGTAGGACCAGGAGCTGTAAGTTAGGACAGCTCTTAAAGTAGGACAATTGCCTTATGTTTCCATCTTGTGTGTGTTTCTACGACCCTGAAGCAAGCCTGCACTTTTAATATTGTGCATTTGCAGTATTGTCACGCATCCTTTTCATTTTTTTTTTTTTTATTGTTGGGGATTCATTGAGGGTACAAGAAACTGGGTTACACTGATTGCATTTGTTAGCTAAAGTCCCTTTTACAATTCTGTCTTGTCCCAAAAGGTGTGTCACACACCAAGACTCCACTCCCTCCCTCCTTCCCTCTCTCTGCTCTTCCTTTCCCCACCCCTCCCTCCTTCTTTCTTTCTCTGCTCTCCCCTTCCCCTACCCCCACTGTGTCATTAACTGTCATTAATTGTCCTCATATCAAAATTGAGTACATAGGATTCATGTTTCTCCTTTCTTGTGATGCTTTACTAAGAATAATGTGTTCCACTTCCACCCAGGTTAATACAAAAGTCTCCATTTTTCCTAGTGGCTGAATAGCATTCCATAGTGTGTATATACCAAAGCTTGTTAATCCATTCCTGGGTTGGTGGGCATTTAGGCTGTTTCCACATTTTGGCAATTGTAAATTGAGCTGTGATAAACAGTCTAGTACAAGTGTCCTTATGATAAAAGGATTTTTTTCTTTCTGGGTAGATGCCCAGTAATGGGACTGCAGGATCAAACGGGAGGTCTAGCTTGAATTCTTTGAGGTTTCTCCATACTTCCTTCCAAAAAGATTGTATTAGTTTGCAGCAGTGTAAAAGTGTTCCTTTCTTTCCACACCCACACCAGCATCTGCAGTTTTGAGATTTTGTGATGTGGATCATTCTCCCTGGGGTTAGATGGTATCTCAGGGTGGTTTTGGTTTGCATTTCTCTAATAATTAGGGATGATGAGCATTTTTTCATCATCATGAAAAAAATGGCTATCATGTTTGGTAGCCATTTGTCTTTTTTAGAAAAGGTTCTATTCATGTCTCTTGCACATTGATATGTGGGATTGTTGGCTTTTTTTCATGTGGATTAATTTGAGTTTTCTATAGATCCTAGTTATTAAGCTTTTGTCTGACTCAAAATATGCAAATATCCTTTCCCATTGTGTAGGTTGTCTATTTGCTTTGGTTATTGTCTCCTTAGCTGTATAGAAGCTTTTCGCTTTAATTAAGTCCCATTTGTTTATTTTTGTTGTTGTTGCAATTGCCATGGCAGTCTTCTTCATGAAGTCTTTCTCCAGGCCAATATCTTCCAGTGTTTTTCCTATGCTTTCTTTCAGGATTTGTATTTTGTCATGCCTTAAATTTAAGTCTTTTATCCATCTTGAATCAATTTTTATTGAGTGGAGAAAGGTGTGGGTCCAGTTTCAGACTTCTACATGTGAAGAAGTGAAGTTATTGTGAAGAAGTGTATATAACATTTCTTTTAATAGATGCCTTACATATATTTCATTTTAAAGTCCACCACTGGATGTTCAGTTTTCCCAGCACCATTTATTGAATAGGGAGTCTATCCCCCAAGGTTATGTTCTTGCTTGGTTTATTGAAGATTAGGTGGTTATAAGATGTTAGTTTCATTTCCTGGTTTTCTATTCGATTCCAAATGTCTATGTATCTATGTTTGTGCCAGTACCATGCTGTCTTGACCACTATGGCTTTGTAGTACAGCCTAAAATCTGGTATGCTGATGCCTCCTGGCTTTGTTTTTCCTACTAAGAACTGCCTTAGCTATATGGGTTTTTTTATGGTTCCATACAAAATGCAGAATCATTTTTTCCAAGTCTTGAAAGTACGATGTTTGTATTTTAATAGGGATGGCTTTGAATTTGTAGATTGCTTTGGGAAGTATAGACATTTTAATAATGTTGATTCTTCCCAATCATGAGCATGGTATGTTCTTGCATTTGTTAATAGCCTCTGCTATTTCCTTTCTTAGGGTTTCATAATTTTCTTTATAGAGTTCCTTCACCTCTTTTGTTAGGTATATTCCTGGGTATTTCATTGTCTTTGAAGCTATGGTGAAGGGTGTTGTGTCCTTAATTAGCCTCTCATCTTGGCTGTTATTGGCGTATACAAAGGCTACTGACTTGTGGACATTGATTTTCTATCCTGAGACATTACTGTATTTTTTTTTTTTTTGAGACAGAGCCTCAAGCTGTCACCCTGGATAGAGTGCTGTGGCATCACAGCTCATAGCAACCTCCAATTCCTGGGCTCAAGCGAGTCTCTTGCCTTCACCTCCCAAGTAGCTGGGACTATAGGCGCCCGCCACAACACCTAGGCCATTTTATTTTTGGTTGCAGCCGTCATTGTTGTTTGGTGGGCCCGGGCTGGTTTCGAACCCACCAGCTCAGGTATACGTGGCTGGCACCTTAGCCCGTTGAGCCACAGGCGCCGAGCCACATTACTGTATTTTTTGATGACTTCCAGGAGTCTTGTGGTTTAGTCTTTAGGGTTCTCTAAGTATAAGATCATATCGTCAGCAAAGAGGGAGAGTTTGACCTCCCCTGCTCCCATTTGGATGTCCTTTATTTCTTTGTCTTGCCTAATTGTACTAGCTAGAATTTCCAGCATTATGTTGAATAGTAATGGTGACAAAGGACAGTTCTAAGAGGAAAAGCTTTCAGTTTCACTCCATTTAGTAAAATATTAGTTGTGGGTTTGTCATAAATAACTTCAATCAGTTTAAGAAATGTGTCACCTATGCCTATAATTTTCAGTGTGCTAATTAGAAAAGATTGCTGGATTTTATCGAATGCTTTTTCTGCCTCTATTGAGAGGATCATATGGTCTTTCTTTTTGCTTCTGTTGATATGGTGAATAACATTTATGGACTTGCGTATGTTAAACCAGCCTTGCGTCTCTGGGATAAAACCTACTTGATCATAATGTATGACTTTTTTGATGATAAGCTGTAATCTATTGGCTAGGATTTTGTTGAGAATTTTGGCATCTATATTCATTAATGAAATTGGTCTGAAATTCTCCTTTTTAGTTGGGTCTTTTCCTGGTTTTGGTATTAGGGTGATGTTTGCTTCATAGAACATGTTGGGGAAGATTCCTTCCTCCTCAATTTTTTGGAATAATTTCTGCAGTATGGGAATAAGCTCTTCTTTGAAGGTTTGATACAATTCTGGTGTGAAGCCATCCGGACCAAGGCATTTTTTTGTTGGAAGATTTTTTTATTGTTTCTTTGATCTCAGTGCTTGAAATTGGTCTGTTCAGGAGCTCTTTTTCTTCCTGGCTAAGTCTAGAGAGAGAGTGTGATTCCAAATATTGTTCCATTTCCTTCACATTGTCAAATTTCTGGGCATAGAGTTTCTGGTAGTATTCAGAGATGATCTCTTGTATCTCTGTGGTATCAGTTGTTATTTCCCCTTTATCATTTCTGATTGAGGTTACCAGAGATCTTACTTTTCTATTTCTAGTTAGTCTTGCCAAAGGTTTATCTATTTTATTTATTTTTTCAAAAACCAACTCCTTGTTTCATTAATTTTCTGAATGATTCTTTTGTTTTCAATTTCATCAATCAATTCAATTTTGATTTAATTTTGGATGTTTCTTTTCTTCTGCTGGGTTTAGGCTTTAATTATTCTTCTCTTTCCAATTCGCTTATCCCTCTCTTCTATCTTTCTCTCCCTTTTTTTTGTAGACAGAGTCTCACTTTATCACCCTCTGTAGAGTGGGGTGGCGTCACACAGCTCACAGCAACCTCCAACTCCTAGGCTTAGGCGATTCTCTTGCCTCAGCCTCCTGAGTAGCTGGGACTACAGGTGCCTACCACAATGCCCAACTATTTTTTTGTTTTGCAGTTCAGCGGAGGCTGGGTTTGAACCCGCCACCTTCAGTATATGGGGCCGGTGCCCTACTCGATGAGGCGCTGCCCCTTTCTTTCTCTTTTATTATTTTATCTGATGTCATAAAAGCATTTTCCATACCTAAAACAGAACAAAACAATCATTGAAAATGACTTGATTGGCTGGTGGTGGCTCATGCCTGTAATCCAAGCACTCTGGGAGGCTGAGGTGGGTGGATTGCCCTGAGCTCAGAGGTTCGAGACCAACCTGAACCAGAGTGAGACCCCATCTGTATAAAAAAAAAGCTGGGTGTTGTGGCAGGTGCCTGTAGTCCCAGCTACTTGGGAGGCTGAGGCAAGAGACTCACTTAAGCCCAAGAGTTGGAGGTTGCTGTGAGCTATGATGCCACAGCACTCTACTGAGGACCCCTAAGTGAGACTCTACCTCAATAAAAATAAATAAATAAATCAATCAATCAGAAAATGACTTGATCTTTTTGCCTAGCTGGCCAAAGTATTAGCTATCTTAAAATTCCCTTGACTTGATTGGATTATGTCTCAGTGTTAGTTGTTCTGTTTTAATTTTCTCTAGCACATGACGTCCCTTTTGAATATGTAGATAGAAGCCTTCATTCATTTCCAGAATTTATTACTGATCATTTCAAAATACTTGCCCTGTTTTATTTTCCTTTCTTTGAGTATTCCAACTATGTGTATCTTGAATATTCTTTGATTTGTATATTAGATAAATGTTGTCTTCTATTATTTTCTGTGTAATTCTTTAAAATTTTGAAAAATTTCTATCTGATTTTGCTAGCCTTTTTCATTTATTTCATTTCTATCTTCAGTATTCATTTTTGGAGTTTTCTGAAATTTCTGTTTTGTCCGTTACTCCTTCCATTTAAAAACGTCATTGCTGTAATGTTTTTCTTACATTTATTTCTAAGTTCTGACAATATTTTATACCCCCTCTGGTGCTTAGTCTTCTTTGTGTTCTTATGTTTTTATTTTGTAATATTACTTTATGGAAGTAATTGTTCTATTACTTTTAAAAAATGTTGCAGTAAATTTTGTGATTGTAAATTTTATCTACTTTGTGGCAGTATTTTTCTGAAGGGTTTTTTTTAAGAACTGTTGCCAAGTTTTGATGATTTCAAACTTTTTAAAAAATGTGGTGATTATGTTATGCATGGTGGAAGGAGTTAGATTTACTGAGATGTCTTTGTTAGGTATGGGAAGTAGGGAAAGGTAAAATTCCCAGCTTTGTAACTCCAGGCTCTTTCCTGTGCTGCTTAGAGATGCATTGCTTCCGTGTGCTACCTCTGTGCTGCATAGCACTCCCCTTCTCTTTTCCTCTCTGGACCTGGAGCTATGATCATAGCTCTGTTTTATATCAACACATCTCACAGCAGCCCCCTCTTCAGTTTTTCGCTTCTCAGTGGGTCCCTTTCATTCTCAGTGAATTTATATGTATGCTTTTGGGGATCTGTTGTCAGCCTGGGTCCCTCCAACCCTTCCTGGGCTGCTCCCTAATCCTGTCAGGACATCTTCTCTCAGGGCTCTACTTGATCTCTACTAATTGGAGCATCATTAAAAATAAGTGGGTATAATATTCTTGGTATACAAATTTTATGAAATCTTTCTTTGTCATAGTCCTGGTCCTTTAGTGTAGCTTCCAGGAGAAATAAAATTCTTGACCAAATTGTCATTTTGTTTATACTAGAAATCCTTATTCTCGTACTTTGAACATTTTTATTTCTATTTTGTAGGGTTTTTTTTT
Source organism: Perodicticus potto (assembly GCA_963574655.1). Classification (NCBI taxonomy): domain Eukaryota; kingdom Metazoa; phylum Chordata; class Mammalia; order Primates; family Lorisidae; genus Perodicticus; species Perodicticus potto. The sequence goes on along the minus strand of CAUYRH010174793.1, from coordinate 5,952 downwards.
AAAATATAAAAGTCATACATAAATAGATGAGAATAAAGGAAATAAAAATATCTCTTACTTCTATTTCCAAAGTCTTAGAAAAAAATTATTTTCATTGGTTAGTATATGTCTTTTCGATAACTTTTTTGTGCACATATGTATAAAATTGATATACATTTTAAAATTCATGGCTTTAATCTTGTCTTTTGTTCATACTTAGGTTTTCTTCTGCTCTTAATCCCTTATCCTATTCCATCATTAACTTTTCTTTTACTCTATAGCTCCAGAACCTGTTGACATATTTTTATAAAATTATTGGTCTTGGGCCAAGCATGGTGGCTCATGCTTGTAATCCTGGCACTTTGGGAGACTAAAGGAGAATTGCTGAGGCCAGGAGTTTGAGACCAGGCTGGGCAAGATAACAAGACCCTTGTCTCCTAAAAAAAGAGAAAATAAGAAAAAATTTTAGCCAGCAATGGTGATGGGAGTCTATAGTCACAGCTACTCAGGAGGCTGAGGTGGGAGGATCACTTAAGACCAGGAAATAGAGGTTGCTGTGAGCTTTGGTTGTGCAATTGCACTCCAACCTAGATGATAGAGTGAGACCTTGTCTCAAGAAAACAGTTTACATACATATATTTATATATTTCATCACATATAGCATTTGCTTCCATCCTTAAAGACAAAATGTTCAACAAAGATAAACCATGATAGTGTTGAGATTTCCATTTCTTTCTTCTGCGCTTTCATTTAAACCCTTCTATTTTCCAAAACCTCAAAGCAAGAACTGAAGTCATCCTTACACCCCCTCCTCTTCTTCTCCTCCTCCTCAGTCTTTTCTTTATCTCGTGCTCCTTCTTCTTTAGTCCTAGCAATTTTTATAATCTTTTTTTAACTTGTGACAATATCTTAAACATAAGACAAAATTTCTTTCTGTGACAATTGCTCTAGGGCAATACTCATTTTTTCTTTTCTCTTTCCTTTTCCTTTCCTTTTAGGGACAAGTCTCTCTCTGTTGCCCAACCTGGAGTGCATTGGTGCAATCGCAACTCACTGCAACCTCATACTCCTGGGCTTAAGCACCTCCTGCCATAGCCCCCACTTTCCCAGTACTGAGGACTTGGCATGCTGCCATGCCTAGGTAATTGAAAACATTTTTTGGTAGAGATGAGTTCTCATTCTGTTGCCTCGGCTTGTCTGGAACTCCTGGCTTCAAGCGGTCCTTCTGTCTTGGCTTCCTAAAGTGCTAGGATTACAGATGTGAGCCACTGGGCCTGACTGATTTTTCTCTTTTTGTGAAGTTAATTATTATTTAAACTGTGAGGACAATTTTAATTTAAATACTTAAATTCATATTTCTGTCCAGGGGCAGTAGTGTGAGCTATAATCTTAGCACTCTGGGAGCCTGAGGCAGAAGGAACCCTTGAACTCAGGAGCTGGAGACCAGCCTGAGCAAGACTGATACCTTGTCTCTATTAAAATAGAAAAATTTAACTGGGCATCATGGCAGGCCCCTGTAGTCCCAACTAGTTGGGAGGCTGAGGCAGGACGATTGCTTGGGTCAAGGAGGAGTTGAGGCTGCTGTGAGCTAGGCCGATACTACAGCACTCTACCTGGGTGACAGAGTGAGACTGTGTCTCCAACCCCCTCCCAAACAAAAAACTCATATGTACTATTTCTGAGGTAAATGGAATTAAATATTTTGTTTTAAAAAATCACTTTAAGGTTGAAATAATTTTTCCTTCTGATTATAACCACCAAAGTGGTTGCCTTAATTTGCCTCATTTTCCTCCATAGCAGTCACATATATTTCTATATAAAATAGGCACCAAAAATTTTATTTTTGTAATTTTTAAATTTATTTTAAAGAAAACTTACTTTTGATTGACTATGTCTTCATGCTGGATCTCTAAATTAGACTCACCGCAGGGCTTGATCTGAGAACACTCATTTCCTTGCGTCAGACGAGGAAGGACAGACACCCTTTATGTGGCCGCTCTGCTAGTCACCAACTGAAGGTTCCTTCATGATGATCTATCACTTATTCAAAGCGGTCATTGGACACAGTTTGAATTTTCGGAGTTTTTTCACCTACAACAAGGATAACAAATAGCTACATAAGAAGAATTCCTCAAAACCAGAAATGCTGGGTGCAGAAAAAGAAAACCTAAAGTTGTCATTCCTCAATATGAGGTGAGATCTTGTAAGAATACCTTTTACTTCCAAAAGATTTTATAGTTTCCATGTCATTGGCTGGACTCCAGAGACACATGAACTCTCTTCTGCAGTAGAGAGCAATGTCTTGCACGACATGGTTGCGTGGGCATTTTTCTGGTGGGAAATGACCTTTAGTTTAATTAGATCCCAAGGATACGGATAGTTGACCACAACCTTGTTGTTTCCCCGAGTTGTGGTCATTTGTTGTCCCTGCCTGGCATCCATCTTCCCTTCTTTGGTGACAGCACCCCGGTGCTACCTGGGGGACTTCCCTCCCCGACACTGAGTGCAGGCGACACATGGCTCGGGTGTGGTCAACGAGTGCTGTTTACCTGCAGTGACGCGTTCAGGAGTGGGCAGGTGACTCACGAAGGCCTGTGATGCTTAGGTCTGAGAATTTGCTGAAAACTGTTAGGAAAGACACACCTTCCTTCCAGTAGAGTTGTTAAACAGATATAATATCAGTCTGAGTCTGATTCAGACCTCCCTGCGGTGAGAATTTTTCTGAAAGTGAAGCTAACAGGAAATAAGGCCGAGCCAAGAAATGGAGGAAGATAATCATAATACATCTTTTTGAGCCTCTGAAGCAGCAGTGTGGAATACAGCCTCCTTCTGTGCTTTCTCAGTTGTCTGAACCAATAAACACCCTTCTTCTCCATTCTTCCCTTGGTTTGTTTTCTTAAATGAATGTGTTTTTGTCAGGGCAGCCACAGAGCACGCAGGCTGACGTCTCTACTCTGCGTGGGTACATGTGCAGGAATAACCTCGTGCAATTTGCTGTGCTTCACAATATACCACGAGTCTTTGGAGGGATGTAATTTACCATTTTGCATATTTAAGTCTGTTGACATAAAATACTTTTTAAGAGCTAAGGAAACAAATACTTCTTTGTTTTTCTAACCTGTAATTATAGCTTATGTTTTATTTTTAACCTACCTGGTTTTGCTCCTAAAAAAAAAAAAAAAGCCTTCCTGCCAAAAATGAGTTTCACATTCATTGAGTTTCATCTGATATTTTAAGTAGGCAGCACAGATACCCCCGTGATCCCCTGTGACCCAAAGAATTAAGTAAAAGAAATAAGGCAAACTGGAAGGCACCCAACTGTGGCCTCAGGATTTCTTTTTTTAAAAATTTCTTTCATTCACCATAAGTAAGAAAGAGTGCTTGTTCTATTTAACCCAATAAAGTTAGAAGAGAGAACAAAGAATCATTTTGAAAAATCTACTCCTCGTTCCAACAAAATGGGTTCTCTTATCTAAGGTTCAGTCACAACAAAGATGAAAAAAGTCTTTTATGCGCTCAAGTGCTTTTTCAGTTTTTGAAAAAAATCAATGCCACGTTCACACTAACGTTTGCTTGTATAAAATATTGACTGTAGACGCATTTCTCTGAGTCTATATGTAAAAGTCCCCCTCTTAGTCATCGGATGGGTTCTAATTGTCTCCGCTCCCCTCTCACAGAAAAGAGTAATGAGCAGACAGCTAAAAGCAGAACTATATAGTTATTTTATAACTGGCACTAACAAATTTCGCCAATTACAGAGTCCATTCTGTAAGCAATGAATGTGTGGCTCCCAATTAATCTAGTGCACCTCGAGGCAAGGTCTAAATCAGCTGGATACAGCTAAAGCAATTTGCACACAGCTAAAAGCAAATTGGAAAATAAGTGTTCCACGCTGCTGCCTATCTTTCCAAGCCAAAGACATAATCAGTATTCTGGCAGCAGCCCTATGTCATGTTATTTGCAGCTATCAATTTTAATTATAACAATTATTGATTAGTTAGGAAAGTGAATAATCTGGAGCTCAAATGAACGACTCTCCTGCTTCAGGTCTCTCTCCTGCCTCTTCAGAGATGATGTCACAAGTCCTACATAAAGATCCCACTTGGGGGTCTAGACTGTTCCTTCCTAATTTTCCCAACCCCCTCCCAGCACACATGCTGTTTCAGTTTTAAGTTTTGCAACGTGTCTCAAAGACTGATCTGACCTGGAATAAAGCTGGGCCAGCGTCTTAATTCTAACCAGCGAATTTAGAGACAATTAAAGAAAAGGTATCTTGATTTTTGAGGATTCTGAGTTCACGAAACTATTTTTGCTCAGTTGGGTGAAGAAGTGAGAAAAAGAAATCCTATAGAAAGAAAAATAGAACTAAATGTAAGAAAGAGAAGAAAGGAGGTCAGTAAGTTGTTGGGTGGAATAAGCAAGATAGTGTGCTTTGGTGAGTGGGAAAAAAATTGGCGTTAAATAAGGCCTTAAAGAATCTTTGCTTTAAGAGTATTGCCACGTTTACTAACATCGTGATCTTGGGAAAATCAGATATCATTGCTGAACCTTTATTTCCTAGACTGTGAAGTAGGAAATAACACAATGAGACTAATACTTTATTCATTAGCTAGGTTTATTTTTTAGGTGGAGAGGAGGGGAGGCAATTAAATGATACATTCTGTTTGAAAGGACTCTGCAAGAGGGTTATGTTATATTGAGCTGTCCCAAACAAGGTCTATTATATTTGTTGAATTAACCACATTCTCTTCTGAGTCAATTTTCTCTTGTTAGAGTCTATGTGAAGGAAGCCCCAGAGAGACAGACAGATATAGAGATGATAGATATGAACACAAATAAATTCACCTCTCACTTTGTGAAATAGATGCATACTAGCAAATTTGACTGTAAAGTGAATCTCTGCAAAGCAAATTCCATTTCCCTATTGATGTCTATTATAAAATCAGATATATAGCCATGGAAAGGAATTTCCCAAGATACTAAGTTAAAAATTGTTATAGGACAGCAGCAGTTACTTTGAAGTATGTTCAGAATTTTGGAGCATTTGGCACGATTTTTGCAACTCTGAGATTCGTCTGGAACTTATCTTTGCAGAAAAGGTTGGTGAATGCCTAAGTAGGATCAACAGCTTTTAAAACTAAGCTCTTCTTCTCCTTTGGTTTAAGTGCCTACAAAGCTTATGGAAAGTAGATAAATTCTGTGCTTTATCACTTTCTTAATCTAACAACTCAGCATATTGAATTTATTACTAGAACTCAGGATAGAGCTGGACCACGTTGGGTAGTTTAGTCTGAATGTGATAACTGCAGTCCACAGGGCTGCTGATTGTCTTCTGTGACGTTCTAGAGCAGGATATAATCCAAGAACTAAAGCAAACTCAGAGCCTTGTTATTCTTAGCAGTTCTTAAAGAGGAGCAGTTAGAACCTCAGATATTTAATATTCAATCACTATTTGCATCTTGCAGAAAAAAAATCATATGTTTGGAGAAGCATGCTGGTAGGTTTCAAACGTCATGGAGAAAATAGTCAACTGGGTTCATGAACATCAATTTTTTTTTTCTATAGATTTCTTAGAAATGATTTCACATTGTGTGGAGGTACAATCTAATTATTTTTCTTTCACTCTAAGGAAAGACATGGCCTACTTTGTTCGTTTGCTCTGTATTATCAGAGAATATGATTAAAAAAATGATTGCTAGCAAGTATGTCACTGTATTTAAGGGAATCTATTTATTACTTTAGTAAACTTTTATTTTTTTTTAATTTTTATAATTTTTTTTGAGACAAAGCCTCAAGCTGTCACCCTAGATGGAATGCTGTGGCATCACAGCTGACAGCAACCTCCAACTTCTGGGCTCAAGTCCCAAGTAGCTGGAACTACAGATACCCACCACAACGCCCGGCCATTTTTTGGTTGCAGCCATCATTGTTGTTTGGCAGGCCCGGGCTGGATTTGAACCCGCCAGCTCAGGT
>CAUYRH010174791.1:0-18525 GCA_963574655.1 Perodicticus potto | reverse complement strand
CCAAGGGTAGCTAATTCAAACCTGGTTCCAGACCAAGCGCAACAACAACAAAAGAATAATAGCCGGGCGTTGTGGCGGGCGCCTGTAGTCCCAGCTACTCAGGAGGCTGAGGCAAGAGAATCACCTAAGCCCAGGAGTTGGCGGTTGCTGCGAGCTATGTGACACCACAGCACTCTACTGAGGGCAAGAAAGTAAGACTCTGTCTCTACAAAAAAAAAAAAAAAAGAAGAAGGGTCCCAAGGGATAAATAGGAGTTCATAAACCCAAAAGGCAGAGAGGCAGTGGACATGTGCAAAGTCCTGGAGACAAGGAAAGACAGGGTGTCTTTGGGAAAGGATTGGTGAGAAATTCAACAGGCTCGGTCCAGAAGGTTGACAAGAGGGTGGTACGGCTCAGCGCCTGTGGCTCAAGTAGCTAAGGCGCCAGCCACACACATCTGAGCTAGTGGGTTCGATTCCAGCTCAGGCCTACCAAACAACGACAGCTGCAACCAAAAGATAGCCGGACGTTGTGGTGGGCGCCTGTAGTCACAGCTACTTGGGAGAAAGAAGCAGGAGAATCATTTGAGCCCAGGAGTTAGAGGTTGCTGTGAACTGTGATGCCATAGTACTCTACCCAGGGTAACAGCTTGAAGCTCTTGTCTCACAAAAAAAAAAGAAAGAAAGAAAGAAAGAAAAGAGGGTGGTAGATGGGGCCCGGCCTGTAGTCCTGAGGAGCCTGGGAGAATGGACCAGCCTTAGAAGACAAGGGAGCACCATCCTCAGGGGTGAAGGCCTGGGTCAGGCACCCTGGGTCAGGCAAAGTCTGTCTCTGCCACTTCCTAATTTAGCAGTTTTACTTAATTGTCTCTTCATTTCCTGCTCTATGAAATGGAGATGATGGTAATACCCACCTCATTGAGGACTAAAGAAGACACCAAGGCTCAGCGCCTATGGCTCAACGGGCTAAGGCGCCAGCCACATACACCTGAGCTGGCGGGTTCGAATCCAGCCTGGACCTGCCAAACAACAATGGTGGCTGCAACCAAAAAATGGCCAGGCATTGCGGCGGGCACCTGTAGTCCCAGCTACTTGGGAGGCAGAGGCAGGAGAATGGCTTGAGCCCAGGAGTTGAAGGTTGCTGTGAGCTGTGATGCCACAGCACCCTAACCAGGGTGACAGCCTGAAGCTCTGTCTCGGAAAAAAAAAAGAAGAAGATACCCAAAAGATGTGCCATGGCTGGCATGTGGTGAGCGTTCAGTAACTCTTAGCTGCTTTTGTTATTGCCTTAAATCTAATTGCAAGTCCTGTACTTTTTCTCTTGCTTCAACTAATCAGATCCTGATCCAGCCCAAGTGTACTGCCCCCACCCTAACACCTTGCACCCAACCCCAACTGTGGCCCAGCCATTCTGGAGGCCATAGCAGAAAGGGCCACGCTTCTCACTATATAGAGAGGCAGGGACAGTGACTTTCCTGGGGTCACATGATAAGCAGGAGGAGCGATGGATGGAGCTTAAACCAGAGCACTCACTACCTGCCCTCCCTGCCAGCGTGAGGCCCCTGCTGGCCATGCAGGCGGCACCCATGTAGGGCTGCTCTGAATGGGCAGCAGCTGCTGTGGACATGTGATAACATGTGTTTGCTTAGCTGGAGCCGCTTGCCCAGCGGGTTAATGTTCAACCCCTGCGGCAGGGAGCTGAGTGGTGAGACCACAGTATGTTTGCCCTTCCCTGCCCCCAGACAGCCTAGGGTAGCTCCCCACCCCTCACCCCCATCTGAAAGCTCACAAGTGTGTCTCTTGGAGCTTCAGTAACTTCAAGGTCTATTCCTGGGAGGAGCCTGAGGCTCCAAGTGGGGTGGCAGCAGCTAGTGACACCTAGCCTCCAGGCCCTACAGTATTGGGCTATTCCAGGCTGAGAGGGCCTGGCAGGTTATGGTGAGAGGATGGACTCGGGGCCCTGGGGCTCCCCTGGCTCACAAAGATCTCTGCTCTTGCTTCTCCTTGTACCTGGGACCCTTTCTCTGCTCAGCCCTTGTCGGAGCAGTTAGTTCCCTCTCACCTGGCGGTCTCTGGTCTCTGTGTATATGTAGATGTCTCCTCCCAAATCTCCCCTGACTCCTCGCTCCTATCCCAGGGCTTCCCTCCACTCAGACCTGAGCTCTCAGGCTGCATGGGGTCCTTCAGGACTTGCCAGTGTGGGGCCCACGGAGGCCTGGACAAGTGGCAGCCAGCAGGGGAGGGGGCTTCCTCTCTGGGAAAGCAGCCCTTGGCAACTGGAGCCTCTCATCCTCATAACCTGGCGGGATTTGAGTCACTCAGTAGTAAGAGCCTCAGGCTGCCACTAGCTGTGGGAGTCCCTGGGCTAGTTACTACCCCTGGGGGGAGTGCAGAGACAGGGAGACCAGGCTGGGCAGGAGAAGGGGCTGGAGCAGGGAGCAGCGCCTGCTCAGGTATACCCTGAGTATGGCCTGAGGTCTGGGGGAGGGACAGCAGCTACTCTCCTTTCACCTGGCCTGGGCCTTCATCCGCCTTTGTGTCAGAGGAGCCCTGGAGCCACCAAGCACCAGCTAGGACCATACCATCCTCTGGCTAGCCCTGACAGCTGGGCCCTAAGAGCACTGAGCTCGAAAACCCAGACTCATCCAGCCTCAGAGAAGAAGCCTCTGGAGCCACTTGCATATTGCCAAGAAATACAGAGAAGGAAACTGAGGCACAGTGACAGGCCCAGGGGGTGTGCTAAGCAGGGGCAGAGCTGGATGTCCCTGCCCCCACTCCCCCAAGAAGAAGAGAAAATGCTCTGACCAGTCAGCAAAACTGTAAGCAGGAGAGGAGTGAAAGAGAGGTGGTGGGGGGGTCCCTGGGAGAGGCCAGGGGGCATTCCTGCCCCTGCTGCTCAGTTCTGAAGCTATACCCTCCCCACTCTGAATCCTGTGGCCTATGGGCACAGTGAGGACTCAGGGAGGGGAAGCCAGGTGAGCATGTGGCCCCTCAGTCAGAAAAGAGGCAGAACTGGGCTGTCCTGCAGGTGAGCCAGGGGTGACTGACTTGCCCATGCCAGACAGCATTGCTCCGCGACCAGGTTAAATAAATAGACTGCAGCAGAGGCGACAGTGTGTTACTGGCCACGTAGCTTCCAAAGGCCTAGATTGAGAGGGGCCCTGTTAAAACAGGCTGACTTTGGACTCCGGCTTCCAGGAGCTGCAGAGGGCTGGACTCTCCCTATCCCAGCACGTCAGCCACCCAGAAACCAAGGCTCTGGAGGGCCCGGTTCCCACAGCCACAGCTCTGTCTGCTGTCTACAGGGCAGCCCACTTTGAAAGTCAGTGCATTCACTCACTCACTCATTCTTTTATTTATTTATTTAATTTTTTTTTCAGCTCAAACCTGCCACCCCTGGTATATGGGGCCAGTGCCCTACTCCTTGAGCCACAGGCACCACCCTGCAGTTTTTATTTTTTGGCCAGGGGGGCTGGGTTTGAACCCGCCACCTCCTGCATATGGGGCCGGCACCCTACTCCTTTGAGCCACAGGCACCTCCCATTCTTTTATTTATTTATATTTTTTTAAGACAGAGTCTCACTTTGTCACCCTTGGTAAAGTGCTGTGATGTCATAGCTCATAGCAACCTCAAACTCTTGGTCTCAAGAGATTGCCTTGCCTCAGCCTCCCTGGTAGCTGGGACCACAGGCTCCCACCACAATGCCCAGCTATTTTCTTTCTTTTTTTTTTTTTTTCAGTTTTTGGCCGGGGCTGGGTTTGAACCCGCCACCTCCAGCATATGGGGCCGGCGCCCTATTCCTGTGAGCCACAGGCACTGCCCAACACCTGGCTATTTTTAGAGATAGAGTCTCACTCTTTTTTTTTTTTCTTTTTTTTTAATTTTTATTTTTGTAGAGACAGAGTTTCACTCTATCGCCCTTGGTAGAGTGCTGTGGCGTCACACAGCTCACAGCAACCTCCAACTCCTGGGCTTAGGCGATTCTCTTGCCTCAGCCTCCCGAGTAGCTGGGACTGCAGGCGCCCGCCACAACGCCGGCTATTTTTCTGTTTTTGCAGTTTGGCCGAGGCCGGGTTTGAACTCGCCATCTTTGGTATATGGGGCTGGCGCCCTACTTGATGAGCCACAGGCACCGCCCTCGCCTGGCCATGTTTTGGTTGCAGCCGTCATTGCTGTTTGGCGGGCCCAGGCTGGATTTGAACCCGCCAGCTCAGGTGTACGTGGCTGGCGCCTTAGCCCGTTGAGCCACAGGTGCTGAGCCAATGCCCGGCTATTTTTTTGTTTTGCAGTTCGGCCGAGGCCGGGCTTGAACCCACCACCCTCAGTATACGGGGCCTGCGCCCTACTCACTGAGCCAAAGGCGCCGCCCTGGAGTCTCACTCTTGCTCGGGCTGGGATTCATTCATTTATGATGCCCACTGGGCACACCCAGGAATTCCCTCTCCATGCCCTCAGGTTGTCCACACTCTGATAGGAGGAGACGCGCGCACACACACACACCCCTTGGTTGGGGCTTTGATGAGAGCAGCTGATGTGCACAGCAGAGCACGCAAGAGTGTGTGTGTGTGTGTGTGTCCTCCCTTGAGGGGAGGGTATATCCATAGCAGGGAAAACTTCATGGAGGAAGTGTGCTTTGACCTGGATTTTGAGGGAGAAGGAAGAGTTGGGCCACAGAGGTAAGAAGGGTCCCTCTGCCCTGGACACAGCCCCCCAACGTGCACACCCCCGACCCCGCGCCCCTCAGAGGCAGCTGACTCGGTGCTGATGTAGCGGCACAGTGAGGACAGCTGAGCAGTGCAGCTGCAGAGCTCAGACCCTGGGATCGGGCAGACCTGGATTTGAGCCCGGATTCAGCCAATTCCTGGCTGTAACTTGTTTCTTCATCTGGGAAATGTGTGCTCATGGAGCTTCGGTGAGGATTAGATGATTCACTTACGTGTTCAGCATAGCCCGTGGCGTTTGGTCAGCTCTCCATAAGCCCCTGTGCTCAGCTGTAAGGGACAGAGGCTGGACCAGGTACTTACTGTTTGAATGAGGGGAGGAGACGTGCACACAAACACTCCAGAGAATGTTCCTTTTCCGTTGTTTCCTGGACTCTGAGTTCCAGCATGTCCCTGCTCTCTCCCCCAAAGTCCCCTGCTGCCAAGCAGGTGAAGACGAAAGAATGGGTCACTGTTCACAGGGTTCGGGACAACGGAGCCTGGCTATTCGTGTCCTGGTCATTCATTGTTTCTGCCTCCCGGAGTCCATTTTCCCTCCTTTGGAAAAAATACTTCCCCATTCCCAGTGCCTGTATCAGAGTGGCACAACTCCGTCGCCCCCCACTCCAGGGCTGGCCTGTCAGAGTGCACCCCCTGGGCACAGTGACTGGCCCAGGGCTGAACACACAACCAAGCTGAGGCAAGGGGACTTTCCCCACTGGGGTTGCCTCATTGGTGGGATGAAAGCCAGGAGCTGCTGGCCACCACCTTGTCCCAAAGGGGGAGAGGCTGCCAAGGGAGGAAACTGGACCAGACTGGCTTTTGCAACTCTAGGCATATCTGCCAACAGCCCAGATAAATCCTCCAGACCTGTGCCAGCCTGGCACTGTGCAAGGGGGAGCCAGGCCTGTGTGCAGGCCACAGGCCAGCTTGGTCACTGATGTGCTATGTGACCCATAGCCAAGCACTGCCCTGCTCCAGGTTTCTGTCCACAGCAGGACCTGACCTTGCCCTGTGGAGTATACAGGGGAGGTGACAGGTGGCCATGAGGGTGCTCTGGCAGCTGCTGCTCAGAGTCTCCTATCAATGGGAACAGATGTTACTGCCCTACCTGTCCACTCTGACCCTGCACATGGTTGTGAGCACATCACCCTGATTCTCACTACTGTGTAGTATTCAACTGTGTGAACACACCTCAACGTCTCTGCAGAGCCCGCTCCTGATGGACATGTGGGTTATTTCCTACGTAGTGTCATGAATAATGACACTACCCATCATGCACACACACCTTTTGGTGGATGTGAGCACTCACTTCTACTGGGTATATGCCCAGGAATGCGGTTACTGGTTCATAAGACAGGCGTGTGTTCACAATCCAACTGTTTCTCAACACTGTGTCAGGGGCAATGTCAGATTCACAGGGAATTTGAAAGAATCGTGCAGTGAACTCCATATACTGTCTGCCTGGATGCTGCAGAGTACTGTACCCAACTGCCTCATCATAGCCCCACATACTGCCCAGTCCCGCATCTCTCCATTAGTCCATCTGCTTTTGTTGAAGCAACAATATAATTTTAAGGGGGGAAAAAGGCAGGATACAAAATGATCCAAAAACCATAGATCCAGAGAGTCTCCCAGCAAACTCCCAGTTGTGACCACTTCGAGTGGTCACAGTGATCTCAGGCGGGTAGGATTTTTTCTTTGTCTGTTAAGTACTTCCCATATTTTCTACAGTGACCTGCTTTTGGTTTTTTTTGATGAAGAGGAAAACATTTTAGGAGCTGGGTATAGTGACTCATCCCTGTAATTCCAGTACTTTGGGAGCCCAGGGTGGGAAGATTGATTAAGCCCAGCAGTTTGACACCAGCCTGGGCAACACTGCAAGATCCCATCTCTGCAAAAATAAACATTTAAAAAAATAGCCATGGGCGGCGCCTGTGGCTCAAAGGAGTAAGGCGCTGGCCCCATATGCTGGAGGTGGCAGGTTCAAACCCCGCCTCAGCCAAAAATTACAAAAAAAAAAAAAATTAGCCAGGGGCAGTGCCTGTGGCTCAAAGGAGTAGGGCACCGGCCCCATATGCCGGAGGTGGTGGGTTCAAACCCAGCCCCAGCCAAAACCTGCAAAAAAAAAAAAAAAAAAGCCGGGTATGGTGGTATATGCCTGTGGGCTCAGATACTCAGGAGGATGAGGTGGGAGGATCACTTGAGTCCAGGCGTTTAAGGATGCATTGACCATGATCTTGCCACTGCACTCCAGCTTGGGCACCCAAATGAGACCCCATCTCTAAAAACAAACAAAAGACAAAAACAAAAAAAATTCTGAAAAACAAAAAAGAAAAAAACCCTTTAGGGCTGAACGCAGTGACTCATGCATGCAATTCTACCGATCCGGGAGAATTGCTTGAGCCTAAGAGTTCAAGACCAGCCTGGACAACACAGTGGGACCTTTTCTCTAAAAAACAAGTAAAGGCCAGGCAAAGTGGCTCATATCTGTAATCCTAGTACTCTGGGAAGCTGAGGCAGGTGGATTACCAGAGCTCAGGAGTCCCAGACCAGCTCGAGCAAGTGCAGACCTGACCCAAACTCTAAAAATAGCCTGATGTTGTGGCGGACACCAGGAGTGCCAGCTACTCCGGTGGCTGAGGCAGAGAATCACTTGAGCCCAAGAGGTTGTTTTTTGAATGTTTTCTTTTCATTTTCTTTATATTTTATTTATTTTTGCAGTTTTTGATCGGGACTGGATTTGAACCTGCCACCTCCAGCATATGGGACCCGGGCTCTACTCCTTGAGCCACAGGCACTGCCCTGAGCCCAAGAGTTTGAAATTGTTGTGAGCTATGATGCCATGGCACTCTACCGAGGGTGACAAAGTGAGACTCTGTCTCAAAAAAAAACTAAAAATAGGCTCAGTGCCCATAGCACAGTGGTTATGGCACCAGTAACATACACTGAGGCTGGCAGGTTCGAGCCCGGCTTGGACCAGCTAAACAACAATGACAACTGCGACAACAACAACAACAACAAATAGTTGGGCATTGTGGCGGGCACCTGTAGTCCCAGCTGCTTGGGAGGCTGAGGCAACAGAATCGATTAAGCCCAAGAGTTTGAGTTGGCTGTGAGCTGTGATGCCACAGCACTGTACTGAGGGCGACAAAGTGCGACTGTCTCAAAAAGAAGCAGCAGCAGCAGCAGCTAGCGCGGTTCATCTCTGGTAGAGGTTTGCCAGATGAATACAGTGGAAGAAAGGAGTGGTGATGTGTTAATCAGTGCAGATCAACTGCTGTAACAGTCTCCAAATCGCAGCAGTGGAATACCACAAGCTCTATTGTTGGTGCATACAAAATCTTTGCATTTGGTCCTGGTCAGGCGTCTCTCTTCCCTCTGGTAAACACAGGGATCCCAGTTCCCTCTTTCCGATGCTGTTGTCTTCATCTTGCAACTTCCCAGGTCACCACAGAAGAAGAAAATATGGGGAAGGCATACAGCTATTGAAACTCTTTTTTTTTTTCCTTTTTTTGCCGTTTTTGGCCGGGGCTGGGTTTGAACCCGCCACCACGTCCGGCATGTGGGGCCAGTGCCCTACTCCTTTGAACCACAGGCGCCACCCACTATTGAAAGTCTTTGGCCCTGAAGGGACATGTATTACTTCTCTGTTAATGTTTTAGTCTGTTAGTTGGTGGGCAGGTAGCCTTCCATGAGGTGACTCAGGGACCTAGGCTTCTTGGGACTAGTATTATAATTCTGCCTAGGTTTCTTCCCTTGATCCTTTACCACTAGTTAGATACAACAGAAAAGAGAAGGCAAAGAGGGTCTCCCAAGAGGGAGAAGTAATCTACATAACGAATCACAAGGGGGTGGAGAGCTGGGAAATGTGTTCTTTGTGTGTCCAGAAAGGAGAAATGAGTTCAGATGGTGGAAGTACTCACAGAGGCTTCGTCAAGAGCCAGCGTTTATGAGGGGGTGGAAATTCACCAGGGATGGGGGAACTGAAGACCCGAGGAGAGGAGGGGTTTGGAGAGGTGGTGGGGGGGGTAGGGTGGGGTGGCAAGGACAGTTAGTGGGCTGGGCACCTGTAGCTCAGTGGTTAGGGTGGCCCGGGCCTGCTAAATAACAATGACAACAACCACAAAAAGAGCCGGGAGTTGTGGCAGATGCCTGTAGTCCCAGCTACTGGGAGGCTGAGGCAAGAGAATAGCTTAAGTTCGAGAGTTTGAGGTTGCTGTGAGCTGTGACACCATAGCACTCTACTAAGGGTGACATAGTGAGACTGTCTCAGAGAGAAAAAAAAAAAAAAAAGGAAACAAGGCCAGTGAATGGAGTGTTGAGAGGGGCTGGGAAATTGTAACCAGGGCTTCTGGAAGTGAGGCCTAGGCTCAAAGCATAGTAGCCGGTGGACCCAAAGTGGATGTGTGAAACAAATTTGAGGGCCAGTGCCATTCTGGTGATGAGAGCTTGCAGGGCATGATGGTAGGCCTCAGAGAGGAAGGGAGTGTGAATTAGGGCATCCAGGTAACAGAGGCATGAGTCACACAGGTAGAATGCTAAGGTCACAGATGCGGATGAGGGAAGCCTGGAGCAAACTGGTTTTGCATCTCTAGTGTTTCTTTTTTTCTTTTTGAGACAGAGCCTCAAGCTGTCACCCTGGATAGAGTGCCGTGGCATCACAGCTCACGGCAACCTCCAATTCCTGGGCTTAAGGGAGTCTCTTGCCTCCGCCTCCCAAGTAGCTGGGAATACAGGCACCGGCCACAATGCCCGGCCATTTTTTGGTTGCAGCCATCATCGTTATTTGGCGGGCCCGGGCTGGATTCGAACCCACCAGCTCAGGTGTACGTGGCTGGTGCCTTAGCCTGCTGAGCCACAGGCGCCGAGCCATAGTGTTTCTTTTAGTGCCCTGTTCCCGGCCCCCCTTTTTCCCTCATTTAATCTTGTAACAATATATGCAGGAGACACTAATATTGTCCCCAGTTTACAAGCAAGGCATAGAGGCACAGAGAAAAATAATCACTTGTCCAAGGTCAAACAGCTAATAATGAAGCTGGGATTAGAGCCAGGCAGCACCGCCCATGGGGCTACCTCTAGAACCTTCAGTCCTTTTGTTCCTCATACATTCACTGAGCACTTATTACGTGATGTGCAGGGTCTGGAGGAGGAAGAGGGACTGAGTAGTCAGCGGACACAGGCAGGAGAGAGTGGGGGCTCACAGCACGAGCCCACAGGCACAGGGACTTTGGGAGAGGACTGGCAAGGGTCCCCCGGCCTAGAGGTCTGGCTTGGTTGGGAGGATCTTCCTGACCGGCCTTATCGGGATTAGTCCTGCCTGGGGTTTGAGGGGTCAGTAGGCAGATTGTCAGCCTGGGAACCTTTGCCCCTATCACGAGTTGCTAGTGGCCAAGGGCCTCCCTCCCCATCCACCTGGCCCCGCAGCCTGGGACGGTTTATCGTTACTAGCATTGTAGATACAAATTCTAATTGCAAAAACAGATTCATCAAGTTATGTCGAAAGAAAGAATGTAAAGCCGTTAGCCTCCCACCCAAAGCGAACATTTGGGGGCGACTCCCCTCCCGATCCCAAGGCGGGCGGACTTGTGGGGCAGGGGAAGCCCCTCCGCTGGTGGTAGTGGGTCTGGGAGGAACTTCAGCGGCCTGGGAACAGGGCCCACCGGCCACGCCCACCAGGCCACGCCCACCTCCGCGGGGCGCCGAAGCGCGGCCCCCTCCTCCCTCCGCCCGTCTCTCTCCCACGTGGGGGCGGGGGACCTCGGAATCTCGTCCGACCGGTTTCCTTCCCTCCTGGGCAGCCGCTGGCCTTGGAATTCATCCTGGGCAGTGGCTCTGGGGGAGGAGGGTCTGGCCTTTGCTTCTTCAGGCTCAGCGGATGTTCCAAAGTCGCCTCCGCACCGCCCGCCGCCGCTTGTCCCTGCTCTGCTCTTTCCGATGGTTGGACCGGCCAAGGTCACACAAAGAAGAGCTGCCAGGAGGGTCCCAACGACTTCTGGTGGTTTCTACAGGCTGGGGTGCGTGGGGATACGGAGTGCCAGCTCCCCCACCCTTGTCACTTGCTAAGAGGGGATGAAGACAGCACTGGGTCCCCTCAGCGGTCTCTTGACATCCAGGCCACGCTGGCATGTGCTCCTAGGTTGGCAGACCTTGGGCTGGTAGAATAGAGAATGGGATAGGCCCAGAGTGGGCTCCTGCATCCTGGGTAAGCAGAGCCACTGACTCCTACCTGTGTCTCTAGGCCTTAGCTTAGCCATCTGTACAGGGGTCATCGGCAGAAGGGAGGGCCATTCCAAGGCTACCAGGCTAAAGGCCAGCCTGCAGGGACCAGGACAGACTGAGGAGATAGGGCCCCAGTGTAGTGGGCAGGGGGGTACAATGCCTGACTCTACGTTTCCCACCACCTCCCAGCCCAAAATGACTTCCATCATTAGGATCTTTTTACAAATTGCACTTATTGTGTTACAAAAGTAATGCAAACTTAGAGCCCCAAACCATAGGCAGGTGTTCACCATATTTGGAAAGTGAGTTTAGATCGCCTTTTCTATATGGAGATACAGAAAATACACTCTGGAGTCCCAGAAGAAAATGCTGAAGGTCTATTACAGTGGGTCCAGGAGGGCCTCATGTGCCCCAGGGCCTCAGACTAGTATTTTTGGTATTATCTCCAAACAAGGATAGCCAGATGACCACAGAGGTATGCTATCAGGCTTGGAAGCTTGGAAAATGTTCTTCTTTTTGTTTTTGTAGGGACAGAGTCTCACTTTATTGCCCTGGGTAGCATGCCGTGGCATCACACAACTTACAGCAACCTCCAACTCCCGGGCTAAGGCGGTTCTCTTGCCTCAGCCTCCTGAGTAGCTGGGACTACAGGCGCCCACCACAACGCCTGGCTATTTTTCAATTTTTGCAGTTTGGCTGAGGCCGGGTTTGAGCCCGCCACCTTCAGTATATGGGGCCGACGCCCTACTCCATGAGCCACAGGTGCCGCCCTTCTTCTTTTTTTTTTTTTTTTTTTTTTTGAGACAGAGTTTCACTTTGCTGCCCTCGGTAGAGTGCTGTGCCATCACAGCCCACAGCAACCTCAAATTCTTGGGCTTAAGTGATTCTCTTGCCTCAGCCTCCCAAGTAGCTGGGATTATAGGCCCCCACAATGCCTGGCTATTTTGTTGTTGTTGGCCAGGCTTGAACCCACCAGCCTTGTTGTATGCAGCTGGTGCCCTACTCACTGTGCTACAGGCGCTGCCTTGGAAGATGTTCTTTTTTTTTTTTTTTTCAAGAGAAAGAGTCTCCTTTGTTGCCCTCGGTAGAGTGCTTTGGCATCACAGCTCACAGCAACCTCCAGCTCTTGGGCTTAGGCGATTCTCTTGCCTCAGCCATCTGAGTAGCTGGGTAGAAGATGTTCTTTACAGCACACCACTTAGGGTGCTCTATAAACCACCATTCATTTTTATTTATATATTTATTTATTTATTATTATTTTTATTTTTTTTTGAGACAGACTTACTCTGTTGCCCTGGATAGAGGGTCATGGTGTGACAGCTCACAGCAACCTCGAATTCTTGGGCTCAAGAGGTCCTCTTGCCTCAGCTTCCCAAATAGCTAGGGCTACAGGTACTTGCCACAACACCTGGCTAGTTTTTTATATTTTTAGTAGAGATGGGGTCACACTCTTGCTCAGGCTGGTATGGAACTCCTGAGCTCAAGTGATCCACCAGTCTTGGCCTCCCGGAATGCTAGGATTATAGGTGGGAACCACCACACCTGGCTCACTGTTTGCTTTTATTTTTATTACTTTTATTAATTATTATTATTTTAAATATTGTTCTTTTGATTTTATTTATTTATTCTATTTATTGTTTTTTGTTTCTTTTTTTCGAAGTTTTTTTTTTTTTTTTTGCCGGGACCGGGTTTGAACCCACCACTTCCAATATATAGGGCCAGTGCCCTACTCCTTTGCCACAGGCGCCACTCTATTATTATTATTTTTTGAGATAGAGTCTCACTATGTCACCCTTGGTAGAGTGCCCTGGCGTCACGGGTCACAGCAACCTCTAACTTTTGGGCTCAAGTGATTCTCTTGCTTCAGCCACCCAAGTAGCTAGGAGGCGCCTGCCACAATGCCTGGCTATTTTTTGTTGCTTTTGTGGTTGTCATTTAGCTAGCCTGACTGGGTTCGAACCCACCAGGCTCGTTGTACATGGCTGGCGCCATAACCACTATGCTACAGGTGCAGAGTCGTCTGGCTATTTTTTGTTATTGTCATTGTTGTTTAGCAGGCCTGGGCCAGGTTCAAAACCACCAGCCCTGGTGCACATGGCCAGCGCCCTAACTACTGAGTTACAGGCGCCAAGCCTCACTATTCATTTTTTCTTTGGAGACAGAGTCTCACTTTATCGCCATCACAGCTCACAGCAACTTCCAACTCCTATGCTTAGGTGATTTTCTTGCCTCAGCCTCCCGAGTAGCTGGGAGTACAAGCGCCCACCACAACGCTCGGCTATTTTTTGTTGCAGATTGGCCGGGGCTGGGTTTGAATCCGCTGCCCTCGGTATATGGGGCTGGTGCCCTACCCACTGAGTCACAGGCACTGCCCTTCTTCTTTTTTTTTTTTTTATTTTTGTAGAGACAGTCTCGCTTTATCACCCTCGGTAGACTGCCATGGCATCACACAGCTCACAGCAACCTCCAACTCCTGGGCTTAGGTGATTCTCTTGCCTCAGCCTCCCAAGTAGCTGGGACTATAGGCACTCACCACAATGCCCGGCTACTTTTTGTTGCAGTTTGGCCGGGGCTGGGTTTGAACCCATCACCCTTGGCATATGGGGCCGGTACCCTATCCACTGAGCCACTAGTGCTGCTGCTGTTAATTTTTTTTTTTTTTTGCAATTTTCGGCAGGGGCTGGGTTTGAACCAGGTATATGGGGCCAGTGCCCTACTCCTTTGAGCCACAGGTGCCGCCCTAAATTTTTTTTTTAATTTTTTAAATTAAAAAAAATTTTTTTTTTTTTTGAAACAGAGCCTCAGTATGTTGCCCTCAGTAGGGTGCTGTGCTGTCAAAGCTCACAGCAACCTCAAACTCTTGGGCTTAAGTGCCAGCCCCAATGCCCAGCTATTTGTTGTTGTTGTTGTTGCAGTTGTCATTGTTGTTTAGCAGGCCTGGGCCTGGTTCAAACTGCCAGCCTCAGTATATGTGGCCAGCACTCTAACCACTGAGCTATGGGTGCCGAGCCAAAACAATAGGTTTTGCACCCTCTGTATTTTTGTTGTTGTTGTTGTTGTTGCAGTTTGGCCGGGGTCGGGTTGAACTCGCCACCCTCAGTATATGGGGCTTGCGCCCTACTCACTGAGCCACAAGTGCTGCCCCAAACAATAGGTTTTGTATGAAAGGGTACGCAACTAATTCTGTCCACGGATGTGGGGGAAGCCTCCCTGAGGCTCTGAGCAGGGAAGTGGAGAGTAGCCAAAAGGGGGAACCCACAGGTACACATGTGTTCATGACTCTTAACTAGCAGCCCCCCCTTCCAAAACTCTCCCAAGAAAAGGAGCTCCTGAAGCAAAAAGCCCCGTGCATAAAACTGTACTTTACCACCTTATCTGTAATTAGAACTGGAAAGAACCTAAATGTTTGTGAAAAATCTGGGGAAACCAGTCTACTAAAGGATGCTGGCCCACACGTTGGTATATCAGACAGGAGTTAAACATGACCAGGTTGAAGTCAGAAGGAACCTGGTTCACTTTCCACACAATCCTTGAGTGCCTCTGATGCGCCCATCATAGGGCTTGGCAGTGCTGAGAGTGGGGAAAAGAGATCCAACTGGCTCCTGCTTCTGCCAAAACTAGGAACACTCTACGTTGGTGCCCAGCACAAGCCCTGATGTCTGTAGACACTCGGAAATATCTGAGTGAATGAAATCAAGGAGGTGCTACCTTAGCACTTAACCAGCTTATGACTTTGGGCTGAACCACAGTTTCCTCAACTTTAAAATGGGATTATAGGCTTGGCGCCCGTGGCTCAGCAGGCTAAGACACCAGCCACGTACACCTGAGCTGGCAGGTTCGAATCCAGCCTGGGCCTGCCAAACAATGACAACTGCAACCAAAAAATGGCTGGGCGTTGTGGCGGGCTCCTGCAGTCCCAGCTACTTCGGAGGCAGAGGCAAGAGACTCGCTTGAGCCCAGGAATTGGAGGTTGCTGTGAGCTGTGATGCCATAGCACTCTATCCAGGGTGACAGCTTGAGGCTCTGTCTCAAAAAAAAAAGGGATTATAATGCCCAACAACAAGGCAATTGTGAGGATTGAGGGCAAACTGTGGTGCATGCTGGAAGCACACATGTTGTTCTAGCCTCTGCCATGGCTGGCCCGCAGAAATAAATAATACATACAACCTGTAGAAGTTTGCAGCCTAGGAAGGCAATGTCGTGTAGGAAAAGAATTCAAGCTGCAATGTACATTCTCATCACCAAAATGTCAGTATGTGCATAAGCAGATATACCTTGGGGAGAAATTTTCTATGGCAGGCGCTGGTCCTGGGGAGAGGTTATTCCAATTACAAAGTCTTTTCTTCTTGAGCAAAAGAGAAAATTGTCCAAAAGCTTTGGGATTGATACTGAGTTCTGGAGCAGAATCAAAGGAGGGTGGGTAATGGGTCTTCACAGGAGGGGAAGGAAAGTGGGAATTCCCTCTCCACTCTCTCAGGTTTCTGCTGGCTGGTTCTTCTGCTCTGGCCTGAGGGGCCAGACAAGGGAGTTACCAGGGCCACTAGGCATACCAGGGGCCTCCGGAGAGCACAGAAGGGTCCACCCATGGCCCCAATGGCACCAACTCCAGCTGTAAGACCTGTTACAAGAGGTGGCCTCTCCAGAAAACAGGGGGACTGGTGTCAAGCGTCTGGTAGGAGCAAACTTTGGGCCCTTTACCTGCATCTAGCATCTTTGAAGTTTTCCAACCAGCAGTGAGATGTCACTGGTACCCCCCATCTTCCAGCTGAAAAGGGAGCCTCACCAGGAGTTGAAACCATTTGTCTGAGAAGCCTGCAGGAACTAGGGACCCCACCCAGGACCCCATTCAGGGAAGCTTTGTCCTTCTGTCTTTCTGCACCAAAAGCACCTGTGGCCCAGGAAGCACCAGTCACTTGACATAGTGGGGGTTCCCTCAAGGGCTGGAGAAGCAGCCCTCGCAGGGCAGGGCTGTGCATGCCTCCCTCTTCCAGACTGCCCCCATGACCAAGCACTCCAGTTCGGAGCCTTAAAATATTGATGAGAGGACAGAGAGGGCTCTGGGCTGAAACCCTACATGCTCAAGATTGGGTTACAGCTCCAGCTAGAGGAGTGACAGGAGCTGGGCCTCCACTGAGTGCCCAGGTTTAGCTCAAGGCTAGGAAGCTCTGCCAGTGAGGGGCTGGGCAAGCCCAGCAACTGCTTGGAGGTCTCTGACTCCAAGAATTGTGACTCAGCACCCAGGGCTGGGGCTCAGGGCCCTAAAGGCTCAATGGAAGCAAGTGACTAGACTGCCCATATGTAGGGGGCTGGGCAGGTTCTACCCACTTCCATTTGCAGGGACCCTATGATAATGTTATTGGGTAAAAATCTGTCTTTGGAGGTTATGCTGCCACCACACCACTGTGTGGTCTTAAACAAAGTTCTGGGCTCGGCGCCTGTGGCTCAACGGGCTAAGGCGCCAGCCACATACATCTGAGCTGGCAGGTTCGAATCCAGCCCCGAGCCCGCCAAACAACAATGACGGCTACAACCAAAAAATGGCCGGGCATTGTGGCGGGCACCTGTAGTCCCAGCTACTTGGGAGGCAGAGGCAAGAGACTCGCTTGAGCCCAGGAATTGGAGGTTGCTGTGAGCTGTGATGTCACGGCACTCTATCCAGGGTGACAGCTTGAGGCTCTGCCTCAAAAAAACAAACAAACAACAACAAAAAAAACAAAGCTCTGCTGCTCTAAGCCAAACTTTCATCACCAGATGGAGACCATTGGTCATATAGGGATGCTGGAGCGATTCATTGAAATCAACAGAGAAAGGGCTAGGCTCAAAGACAAGGCCTCCTGAGGGTACCTATGCTCTTCTATTTACTATTAGTTGGATTCCTGGAGGCTGGCATAAAGTAGCCGTCACCCACAAGGGTGGCCCTATAGCACCTCATCCCAAGTGCCAGTGGTGGGTGAAGCCTGTATGAGCTCCAGCAGTGTGAGGCCACCCTGGATTCTAGCACAGCCTAGAGCAGTGATTTTCAACCTGTGTGCCATGGGAGGATCTTAGGTGTGCTGTGAAAATTTTTATTTTTATTTATTTATCTCATTGAGACAGAGTCTCACTTTGTCACCCTTGGTAGAGTACCCCAGAGTCATGGCTCATAGCAACATCAAACTCTTGGGTTCAAGGGATTCTCTTGCTTCAGCCTCCCTAGTAGCTAGAACTACAGACGTCCACCACAACGCCCAGCTATTTTTGTTGTTGTTGTTTAGCAAGCAGCCCTGGGCTGGGTTCCAACCCACCAACCCCAGAGCAGGTAGCAGGTGCCCTAACCACTGAGCTACCGGAGCCCAGCCTGAAAATTTTCAAAGATCATTAATTAGGGCCAGGTGAGGTGGCTCACACCTTAATCCTAGCACTTGGGAGGCTGAAGTGGGCAGATTGCCTGAGCTCATGGGTTTTTTTTTTTTGGAGACAGAGCCTCAAGCTGTCACCCCGGATAGAGTTCTGTGGCATCACAGCTCACAGCAACCTCCAATTCCAATTCCTGGGCTCAAGCGAGTCTCCTGCCTCCGCCTCCCAAGTAGCTGGGACTACAGACACCTGCCACAATGCCCGGCCATTTTCTCGTTGCAGCTATCCTTGTTGTTTGTCCAGCCTGGGCTGGATTCGAACCCGCCAGCTCAGGTGTACATGGCTGGCGCCTTAGCCCGCTGAGCCACAGGCGCTGAGCTAAGCTCATGGGTTTAAGACCAGCCAGAGCCAAAGGGATGCCTCTTACAAATAGCCAGCTGTTGTGGCGGGCTACTCAGGAGTAGTCCCAGCTAGCTACTCAGGAGGCTGAGGCAAGAGAATTGCTTGAGTCTAAGAGTTTGAGGTTGCTGTGAGCTGTGACGCCACAGCCCTCTACTAAGGGTAATATAATAAGACTGTCTCGGCTCAGTGCCTGTGGCTCAATGGGCTAAGGCGCCAGCCATGTGCACCTGAGCTGATGGGTTCGAATCCAGCCTGGGCCCACCAAGCAATAGTGACAGCTGCAACCAAAAAATGGCCGGGTGTTGTGGCAGGTGGCTGTAGTCCTAGCTACTTGACAGGCGGAGGCAAGAGACTTGCTTGAGCCTAGGAATTGGTTGCTGTGAGCTGTGATGCCATGGCACTCTATCCAGGGTGACAGCTTGAGGCTCTGTCTCAAAAAAAAAAAGACTGTCTCAAAAAAATAAATAAATAAATAAGAGATAATAAAAAACAGAACTTAAAAAAAAAAAGAGGGGTGGCTCGGCGCCTGTGGCTCAACGGGCTAAGGCGCCAGCCACGTATACCTGAGCTGGTGGGTTTGAATCCAGCCCGGATCCGCCAAACAACAATGACGGCTGCAACCAAAAAATGGCCGGGCATTGTGGTGGGTGCCTGTAGTCCCAGCTACTTGGGAGGCGGAGGCAAGAGATTGGCTTGAGCCCAGGAATTGGAGGTTGCTGTGAGCTGTGATGCCACCGCACTCTACCCAGGGTGACAGCTTGAGGCTCTGTCTCAAAAAAAAAAAAAAAAAAAAAAAAGAGGGGGCTCGGCGTCTGTGGCTCAACGGGCTAAGGTGTCAGCCACGTACACCGGAGCTGGCGGGTTTGAATCCAGCCTGGGCCCACCA
>CAUYRH010174790.1:0-26059 GCA_963574655.1 Perodicticus potto | reverse complement strand
GTGACTGGCGCCTTAGCCCGTTGAGCCACAGGCGCCTAGCCTTTAAGGGTGGATTTAAATAATTCTGCCTGAGGTGAGCACTTTCCATGGCTTGTTGGGGGCCGAGGGTAGATATGAGGGCTGTCTGTTCTTTGCTGGGCTTCGAGAGAGCTGGGGGAGACAGGCTTGCCCCAGGAGCCCTAACCCCATGACTAGGAAAGGCGACATCATTCTCCTAGACTACCAGCTGCTTTTGCCTTCGGGACCTCTGGCCCCTTCACCAACCAGTTCAGCAGGAAGAGGCCCTCAGAGACCAGGTGGGCTGAAGCGGATGCCTCTGGCCCCAGAGCCTAGGAGCAGAGCTGGATCAGGACTCTAGCCTCCCACCCTTCATTCCTGTCCCCCCTTTTATCCAGGCTGCTCTGGGGGAGGGAAGGAGATGGACTGGGTGCAATGCAGTGATTCTGGGTACTGGGGGAGCAGGGGAGTCCATTCAGATTGACAAAAATAGAACATCAGCCTCATATCATTTTTCTCAAAACAAGATTTATTGAAGTTCTGTCGGTGAAAATCGCTGCTGTGTGGAATGCTCAACTTATAGATTAGATTACTCAGTCGTGCCTTACTACATTTTTCATTAGAAAAATATTGGCTGGGAGAGTTTGACCTCATAATCTCTGCATTTTAAACAATAACCAGAGGAAAACCAAATAGAAGGCACAAGTTAACGGTTTTCTCACCCCCGGCATTTCCCCCTGGGAGAAATCAGAGGGAGGGTTGGGGAAGGGAGTGGAGTGGAATCTGCTGCGTGAGCAATTCCCCATCTCCTGATCCATTCCCCAGAGGCTGCAGGAGGCGCCTGGGGTAGCAGGAGGAGGTAGGCCACCCCAGGTTGTTGGGGCTTAGGCCCTGCCAGATCCCTGCCTTGGGGGTCCAGAGCTCTGCAGGGCCCCAGCCCAAGGTGAAACTGCAGGTTGGAGTACACATACCTCCCCTACCTGGGAGAGGAAGAGAGGCAGGAGCACTGAGAGGGGGCTTCTTCTCTTAGACTAGTCTCGTTGGGGAGATAAGAGCAATGAAGATACAGGTAAGTATTAAGTCATCACATTGTAACATTGAGTATATTCCATTTTTATTTGACAATTAAATACTAAATAAATAAATAAAAGACCTAGATGAATCCAGAATTCCCGGGCAACTGTGGGGCTCTATAGAGGCTGCTGGAGTGGAGCAGGGAGGGCATACCTACTCCTTCATCCCCACCCTGAAGTGCAGAAGTCTCCCTCCAGGAGGATTTTATGGAGGTAGCAACTCCAAGGCAAGGCCAAACCGGGACAGTCTAGTTGCCTCAGGCATTCTGACCATTCCTTTCGACCCCCTAGGGGCAAAGGTGCCTAAGGGACCCTAGGCCTGAAGCCCCCAGTCTGAGGGCAAGCATAGAGTGCTGGCTGACTCCAGAGCAGGGCGGGGGACCATCCAGACACAAACGGATCCCAGGCCACTTTACAATCCCTGATCTAGATTGGGAAAGTGGCACCCCCACCTCATCCGTGTCTCCGTTTCTACTTGCTGAGGCTTTGGTGATTTTCAAGTTCTGACACAGTCATTAGTTACAAAGAACAATTACTTTTTTTTTTGTCATTAAGTCATTTTTTAAATGGCTCCGGGCGACATCACAGAACAAAGAAACAAAATCTCCATGAAAAGACTTAATCACAAATTACTAATTATTTCAACCCCCTTCTCCCTCCCAAAATCATGAAATCTGAGCCCCATGAAAATAGAGAAGGTCTCCCAGTCCATGAGCTCGCTATGGCTCTTAGGCACCTAATCCATCATGGGGGGGCATTTCCTGGCCCCCTCTGGGCCTTGGGGGAGGGGGTGGTAGGGAGTCCCCTATTCCTGACCTTTGAAGTCAACTTCTGCCCATAGATAACACCCCTTAGCCAATGGAGACCTGCTTCAAAATGGGGGGAGCATGTAGAGCCCCCCTACCTTGGACATATAGTGCCTGCACCCCTCCTCCCAGGCCAGCAGCCTCTGGGCTGGCATTCCAGAGGGGTCCTTTGAAGCCTTTGGGCCATAGCAGAGGAGCCGCCCCCTGCCGTGGGGCTCCTAGAGTCTCCAGCTGGAAAACAAACCGGAGGAGGAAGTAATCCTGGAGGGGAAGCCCCTGGGGTCCCCAGACGTGAGGAAATAAAATGTGTTTGACACCAAGATGTATGGGAAGATGGGGGAAGTCCAGGGTATGGCCAGAGGGGCCATGCCTTCTTCTAGGTCTGACTGTGATCTCATTATCTGGCTCCTTGTGTATATGGAGGAGGCAGCAGTCAGGGAAGCCTTGTCTCAGCCTAAGGACAAACATGAGTCTGCCAGGGATGGGTTCTGAGGGGGTCAGACCTCCTAGGCAATGTCACATTTGCCCCATCCCTCTCCCCAGCATTCCAGTTCCCCATTGGCAGCCTGCCTGGAGCTTGAGAGGCTGGCTCAGTGGTAATGGAGAGAAAGATCCTGGGAAGAATGGGATTGTAGGTCCAGAGACGGGGACACTAAAAAGGGAAAGAGTGGTGCTGTGAAGTCCCCAAACTTCTAAACCAAGATAATCTCCCAACAGATTCTCCTCACAGCTCAAATCTGAACCTAACAGCAGAGTAAGCCCAACCCTATTCATTTATCCATTCAACAAATGCTCACCAAACTCATGCTATTTGTCAGGAAACAGGAATACATTGGTGGATGTGTCTAATACATTATATCTTGTCTTCATTAAGACCAAGTTTACTTTTCTTTTTCTTTTCTTTCTTTCTTTTTTGAGACAAAATTTCACTGTGCCACCCTAGGTAGAGTGCTATGGCATCATAGCTCACAGCAACCTCAAACTCTTGAGGATCCTCAAGCAATCCTCTTGCCTCAGCTTCTGGAATAGCTGGAACTATATGTACTTGCCACATTGCCCAGCTAGTTTTTCTATTTTTTTTAGTAGATACGGGGTCTTGCTCTTGCTCAGGCTGATCTCCAACTCCTGAGCTCAAGCAATCTTGGCCTGGGCCTCCCAGAGTGCTAGGATTACAGGTGTGAGCCTGTGTGCCCCGCCCAAGTTTACTTTTCTTGAGTATCTTTTTGTTGAGAATATCTGGATCAAAGAGAAAGTCAAAGCTATGCCATTGTACCTGTCTTAGACTTTGTCCACGCTCGTTGTTTAGACAATTGTTCTTGTTTGTTTTCTGATGGCCCAGTTGCACCACTTTCTTAAATATAGGCTTTGCTTGTCTCCTGGATCCATCTTTGTTCCAATCCTTGGCACCTGATAGAAGTGGAAGAGGTCATAGGTGGAAGGAAAGAAGGCAGGCAAGTAGGCATTTAATAGAACCTACTTAACAAATGCTTGTACCCATTGTTCCTATGTCACATGACCCATGAAGACCTTGAGTATAAATGTCCAAAATATTAAGATCATAGACATTGTCCCACCAAGAGAGTTTAGAACTCAAATAATTATTCCCAGCCATGCACAGGTACTCACTCTTTCTCTTCCTCTTTCTTGTCAAACTAAAAGGTGGGACAATTTAGTTTTTGAACTTATCCTAGAAAAAGGGTTATATACCTCAATGATGAATGTCACTATTAGGGTTGCCTTCTAAGTACTCCCCTTGGGAAGCTATGCACAGATGCCAGTGCCTAGTCTACCTTTCAAAGCAATTTTGGAACTCTTTTTTCTGGAATGACCATCAAAGCTGTTGTATGAAGTCTGACAATTATGTTCAAGAACTTGTAGTAGCAATATTCAACAATAAGGTATGTAGCACTTTTTCTAGGATGAGTTAGAGAACTTAATTGTCTGACCTAGTATCCTCTCTGTTCTTATTTATTTATTTATTTATTTTTTGAGACAGAGCCTCAACCTGTCACCCTGGATAGAGTGCTGTGGCATCACAGCTCACAGCAACCTCCAATTCCTGGGCTCAAGCGAGTCTCCTGCCTCTTCCTCCCAAGTAGCTGGGACTACAGGCGACCACCACAACACCCGGCCATTTTTTGGTTGCAGCCGTCATTGTTGTTTGGCGGACCCGGGCTGGATTCGAACCCGCCAGCTCAGGTGTACGCGGCTGGCGCCTTAGCCCGTTGAGCCATAGGCGCCGAGCCTATTTATTTTATTTTTTAAAGGGTACTTGGGGGGTTGGAATGAGCATATCCACACAGTTGCCTTTTTTTTTTGTTGTGGAGACAGAGTTCTACCCTATGCCCGGAGCTGAGTGCAATGGCGTTAGAGCTCACTGCAGCCTCAGACTTGGGCTGTGGGCATCCTGCCGCCTTAGCCTCCAAAGCTGCTGGGATTACAGGAGCTCACCGAGGCGCCTGGCTGCATTTTTCTTTTTTTTTTTCATGAGCCGGGGTCTCACTCTCACTCAGACAAGCCTCGAATTCCTGAGCTCAAGCAATCCTCCTGCCTCAGACTCCCACAGTGCTGGGATTACAGGCATGAGCCCACACGCCTCGTTATCCTCTTTGTTCTTTCTCTTAAAATCTTTCTGACCAAGGACTATCAGAAGATATTGGGCCTTGAACTGTCTTTATTAAAGACATCTCTTTTAGAGGAGCAGGCCTTTCTTGGAGATTATCTGCTTCACTCTCTTGCTGCCATTCCTCAGACCTATAGCAAGTATGAGCTTTGGGTGATAGCCCTCCTCTGGGTGTGGCGAGACTGTGGGTTGTCCCTTCATATCCATTCTTTCTTTCTTTTCTTTTTATTTTATTTGTTTGTTTGTTTATTTATTTATTTATTTTTTGGTAGAGACAGAGTCTCCCTCATATCCATTCTTTCTTTCTTTCTTTTCTTTTTATTTATTTGTTTATTTATTTATTTATTTACTCACTTTCTCGCCCTCGGGAGAGTGCCGTGGCATCACACAGCTCACAGCAACCTCCAACTCCTGGACTTAGGCGATTCTCTTGCCTCAGCCTCCTGAGTAGCTGGGACTACAGGCGCCTGCCACAACGCCCGGCTTTTTTTGTTGTTGTTGCAGTTTGGCCGGGGCTAGGTTTGAACTCGCCACCCTCAGTATATGGGGCCAGCACCCCACTCACTGAGCCACAGGCGCCACCCTATTTTATTTTTAAAGACAGAGTTGCCCAGGTTAGAGTGCTATGACATCAACCTAGCTCATAGCAACCTCAAACTTCTGGGTTCAACCTAACTTTTTGCCTCTGCCTCCCAAGTAGTTGGAACTACAGGTACTCACCATCACGCCTGGCTAATTTTCCTTTCCTTTCCTTACCTTTTCCTTTTCTTTTTTCTTTTTGAGACAGAGTCTCACTTCATTGACCTTGGTAGAGTGCATGGTGTCACAGCTCACAGCAACCTCCAATTCTTGGGCTTAAGTGATTCTGTTGCCTCAGCCTCCCAATCGGCTAGTTTTTTTGTATTTTTATTTTATTTTATTTATTTATTTGTTTGTTTATTTATTTATTTATTTTGAGATAGAGTCTCAATATATTGCTTTCGGTAGAGTGCCGTGGTGTCACAGCTCATAGCAACCTCAAACTCTCGGGCTTAAGCGATTCTCTTGCCTCAGCCTCCCAGGTAGCAGGGACTACAAGCACCCACCACAATGCCCAGCTATTTTTTTTGTTGCAGTTCTCATTGTTGTTTGGGTTCGAACCTGCCAGCCCCGGTGTATGTGGCTGACACTGTAATCACTGTACTACGGGTGCCAAGTCCTTTTCTTTTCTTTCTTTTTTCTTTCTTTTTTTTTGAAAGAGTCATAGTCTTACTCTGTTGCCCTAAGAAGAGTGCCCTGGAGTCATACCTCACAGCAACCTCAACTCAGATTCTTGGGCTCAAGTGATCCTCTTACGTCAGCTTCCCGAGTAGCTGGGACCACAGGCACCTGCCACAACACCTGGATAGTTTTTATACTTTTTTTTTTTTTTGAGACAGAGCCTCAAGCTGTCGCCCTGGATAGAGTGCCGTGGCATCACAGCTCACAGCAACCTCCAATTCCTGGGCTCAAGCGAGTCTCCTGCCTCTGCCTCCCAAGTAGCTGGGACTACCGGCGCCCACCACAACGCCCGGCCATTTTTTGGTTGCAGCCGTCATTGTTGTTTGGCGGGCCCGGGCTGGATTCGAACCCACCAGCTCAGGTGTACGTGGTTGGTGCCTTAGCCCATTGAGCCACAGGTGCCGAGCCTATACTTTTTTTTTTAGTACAGATGGGGAGAATCTCACTCTTTCTCAGACTGGTCTTGAACTCTTGAGCTCAAGCAATCCACCTACCTCAGCCTCCTAGAGTGCTAGGATTACTGGTGTGAGCCACTGAGCCAGCCTAATTTTTCTGTTTTTTAGTGGCAACAGGGTCTCACTCTTGCTCAGGCTGGTTTTTGATTCCTAAGTTCAAGGGATCTATGTCTCCCAAGAGTACTAGGATTACAGGTGTGAGAAACTGCACCTGACCCCTTTCTTCTTTTAATAATAACATCCTCAACTGTTAGTGGGAACATAGCCATCCAATTTAGGATTACACTTCCCAGGCTCTCTTGTAGTTAGGTGTGTTCAGCTGACTAGATTCTAGCTGTTGTGATGCATGTGAAGTAATGCATCTCTTCTGGACTCTGCCCCTATGAAGGAGTTGATCCTCCAGATTCCTGTGTCCCCTTTCACAAGGTGTAAGTGGATATGAGAACTTGAGCAGCCATCTTAGACTCCAAGATGGAAGCCATGTGTTGAGGATTGTGGAGCCACATCAAAGAAGGAGCTTGGGGACCTGACACTGGAGTGGAGCTACCACATCTGCCCTGAGGCACTTCTGTGTAGACATTCTGGGTAAAAGAAAAAACTTATTTGGTGCTTAACCCATTGTTCTTTTTTGTTTGTTTGTTTTTGAGACAGTCTCACTATGTTGCCCTGGGTAGAGTGTGGTGGTGTCATAGCTCACAGCAACCTCAAACTCCTGGGCTCAAGTGATTCTCTGGTCTCAGCTTCCCAAGTAGCTGGGACTATAGGCACCCGCACAACACCTGGCTATTTTTAGAGACAGGGTCTCACTCTTGCTGAGGCTGATCTTGAACCTGTGAGCTCAGGCAAGCCACCCGTCTCGGCCTCCCAGAATGCTAGGATTACAGGCATGAGCTACTGCACCTGGCCAACACATTGTTCTTTTTTTTTTTTTTTTGAGATGAAGTCTCACTCTGTTGCCCTGGGTAGAGTGCTGTTGCATCACAGCTCACAGCAACCTCCAACTCCTGGGCTCAAGCAAGTCTCCTGCCTCCGCCTCCCAAGTAGCTGGGACTACAGGTGCCTGCCACAATGCCTGGCTATTTTTTGGTTGCAGCAATCATTGTTGTTTGGCGGGCCCAGGCTGAATTCGAACCTGCCAGCTCAAGTGTATGTGGCTGGTGCCTTACCCGCTTGAGCCATAGGCGCCGAGCCCCCAATGTATATTTTATACTCACATCTCAGTTGGATTAGGTGTACTTCAAATGACCATAGCCACATTTGGCCAGTAGCAACAGATTACCCAGAACAGATTAAGGGAATTACTCCAGATGTGGAAAACCAATTAGAAATTGAGAACCAGCCCTGAGTTAAGGATCTATTGCTTCTCCTGCTACAAGGAGGGCTTTTTTTCTTTTCTTTTCTTTTCTTTTTTTTTAAGGAGCACCTTTTGATAGAGTTTACCCATTTCTAGTCAGATGCTTAGCATACCCAGTGTGCTCTGGCTTTAACCTATGAAAACAAACCTCTATGCCTTAGTTTATATTGGACTGTGGAGAAAAGACTATCTTAGGAAACAAGTAAAACTCTAGGAAGATGGAGAAAGAAAAGGAAAAGCTGGAGTGTGGGCTACCCTCCAATCTCAACTTTTTTCACTTTTTAAAAAAATTTATTTTTCATGTTATTAATTATTATTATTATTATTATTTATTTATTTATTTTTTGAGACAGAGCCTCAAGCTGTCACCCTGGATAGAGTGCCCTGGCATCACAGCTCACAGCAACCTCCAACTCCTGGGCTCAAGCGAGTCTCTTGCCTCTGCCTCCCAAGTAGCTGAGACTACAGGCACCCGCCACAACGCCCGGCCATTTTTTGGTTGCAGCCACCATTGTTGTTTGGCGGGCCCGGGCTGGATTTGAACCTGCCAGCTCAGGTGTACGTGGCTGGCGCCTTAGCCCGTTGAGCCACAGGCGCCGAGCCATATTATTATTATTATTTTGACATAGACTCTCATTCTGTTGGCCTGGGTAGAGTGCTGTGGTGTCATAACTCATAGGAACCTCAGACTCTTGGACTCAAGTGATCCTCTTGCTTCAGCCTCCAAAGTAGCTGGGACTACAAGTTCATGCTATCATGCTCAGCTAATCTTTAAATTTTTTGTAGAGGTCCCATTATGCTGCCCAGGCTGGTCTCGAATTCCCAGGCTCAAGGGATCATCCTTCTTTGACCTCCCAAAGTGCTAAGATTATAGGTATGAACCACCACACCTGTTGAACAGAGTGGACCAGGAAAGACAATGCAGGCTGATCACAGAGGTGTTAGGCAGGAAGACCCAGGGCCAAGATATAATTGTCCTGAGCTCATTTAAAGGATCAGATTTATCTTATATGATTATCGGGATTAAAGAAAGAACAATGATACCACACAAAGAGTTTATATATACCAATGTAATCCTTACCAGCAACTCCCTCATCTGGACAACAATTCAACATCTCTACCACCATCACAACCACCTCTTCACTTATGACTATAATTTTTGTCACCATCATCCCCAAAATAATTGTTGCTGTTGTTCTGAACTTCAATATCACCATATCCTTCACCATGACAATAGTTATTATCACTTACTCTATTTATCACCATAGCAACAATCATTAACCATGGTAGCACCATGATCACTCATCCTACTATTTCTACTCACCCCATTCCTACTATTACCAGAATTACTACAATCACTATAATTATCAATCTCAATACAACAACCACTTCTACTATGACCATAATAATAAGTATTAGTACCTCCAACATCTCTACCTCCTTGGTATTGTAAGGATTCCTCTAGATCTCCCTTTCCCATCTAGAAGTGTCCAAGTATACCCACAATTTTCCCCTGTGCAAAATAACCTTTTATGTCCCTTATAGCACAGCATCCTCCTCACCCAATCATTCTTGCCTCAGGATCAAATTCCCATTGCCCTATTTGACCTTTAAGATTCTGGACTCTTGGCTCGGCGCCTGTGGCTCAATGGGCTAAGGCGCCAGCCACATATAACTAAGCTGGTGGGTTCGAATCCAGCCTGAACCCGCCAAACAACAATGACGGCTGCAACCAAAAAATGGCTGGGCATTGTGGCGGGTGCCTGTAGTCCCAGCTACTTGGGAGGCAGAGGCAAGAGACTCGCTTGAGCCCGGGAATTGGAGGTTGCTGTGAGCTGTGATGCCACAGCACTCTATCCAAGGTGACAGCTTGAGGCTCTGGCTCAAAAAAAAAAGGATTCTGGACTCTTGTGTCCTGACCATTGCCCATTGAAATCTGTCTACTTGCATCCTCTGGCTTTGAGCCCTTGGTTTATATCTAACTTATGACCATTTAGCCCTGGGTATTCTGCCATCAGTTACAGACGTCTGGCTAGCTAGGCCTGGGGGGCTCAGTACTGCCTTTCTCTCTCAGGGGGACTATAACCCACTAGCATCTTTTCTTGGATTTTTGCTGAGCAAAAACAGGCTGGGTTTGTATAGCTGGTTCCTGAAGGCTAGTGTGGTGACTTCCAAACCCAAAGGAAGCTGGGAAAGGGCATCTCCTGGCAAGACTTACTAATATGGTGCATAGAAAATGTCAAAGGAAGGAGGAAAGGTTGGGCCAAGGGGACAAACTCTTTGCTCTCCTGCTGAGTTGTCCAGTGGACATGATAATGGTCTTGTTCTGGCTCATATATCTCTCTAGTTGTTCCCAGGGACACTGCGCTCTTTTGTGGAAGGCTTCCTGTCAAGAGAGACCCCGGATACCCTATGTCTTTTGCATGGATGGTGAGACCTTTGGTGCGAAGAATTTGGGAAAAGAGACCTCCAATGTTGCTAATGGTGTCAGAGGCAGCAGGAGATGTAACTTCCTCCACCTCTGCACTCTGGCTAAAGTCACTCCAGTCACTCTCTTGCCCTCCCAGGGTACATAGTCACCTAGGTCTTTTGCAATGACACATGGGTCATTTCCCTGCATGGGGAGAGACAGGCTTAGGATGTGCATCTACATTGAGTTCAGACCCCAAATACATGGCCTTTTTCTTTTTTTTCTCAAGATAGAGTCTCACTCTGTCACCTGGACTAGAGTACAATTCAGCTCCCTTAGCTTACTATAACATCTAACTGCTGGGCTCAAGCAATCCTCTTGATCTGATCTAGTTCAAAAGGAATAGGTCTCTAATTTCTAGATCTGAAAAAAATTTACCAGAATGCTTGGGGATAAAGTAGGGAACTGGATTCTTATTTATGTGTTTTGAGACTAGACCCCTTCCCAATGCTGCCACAGGTCTCTGCCCAAAGCAGAGCCTGTCTACACTCACTGAGGATAGCGTTGGTGGCTCCATGACATGTGCACACAGCTCACAGCCACCTACACTTTGGGCACCTACACATTGAGCCCAAATGCTCAATTGTGACCTCCCCCCATCCCAGTGCTGGGGCAAATGGATTATGAAGTGAATCAGGGAGGTGGCTAGGTGGGATGGAAATAGGCAGCTTCCCCTTGCCAACACCAGAGGACATTATGGCCATAGACATATCAGTTAATAAACACAATCTCCCCTCACTTCCATCACCAGAGAAAAGGGATACAGTTCTTCCCTTGCCATTTGTCCATTTGTTCTATATTTTATTTAGTGACTACCGCATGCTGAGCATTGAACTGGACCTTGGTGACACAAGATGAATAAAACTCACTTCTTATCCTTAAGTATCTTATAGTCTAATCAAGTCATCATTGAGCAGAGAGGAAGGAAAAGATACCCTTGGCCAGGGCAGTGCCTGTGGCTCAAAGGAGTAGGGTGCCAGTCCCATGTACCGCAGGTGGTGGGTTCAAACCTGGCCCTGGCCAAAAACTGCAGGAAAAAAAAAATACCCTTGGTCCTTCCAGCTTATCAAGGGTCAACAAAATGCCTGAGTCAGTGCCCCGGAGAGGGAAGTGAGTGAGTTTCCAGCAAGTAATGGATGAGGACGGCTATGCCCTGACAGGGACATTACCTGCAATTGGTTCCAGTCATGTACGGAGCCAAATAGCTTTGAAAGTTGGGGAAGGATAACAGAGGCAAATAAGCCTCTGTGCTTCATACAAGGAGCCTAGGACCCTGTCCTGATCACTAACTGGGGAGAAGAAAGGTATGGTTTCCTACAGTCAGGAGCAGAGCAAACAGCTCTGCCTCTTCATACCGCTGGGCCAGTCTCTGCACAGGCTGGGAGCCCCTACCAATGAAGCAGTAAGGCCCGAGGAGAGAGGGCAGAGGCCAGAGGCAGGGGACTGCCTGCTCTTGAGGTCAGATTCCAGAGCAAACAGCAAGCCTTTTCAGACTCTGAAAGAGGGTAGGAGTGGAAAGGAAGGGTAAAAGGTTAGAGTCCCTGGGACTAGGGAAAGGGGCCTCTAGGGCCGACAGGGACCCCTAGGACACTGTGTGGAGCCTTCACTGGGAAAGTGGAGGCCAGTGACAGTGGCTAGTGAGTGTAATCTTTGGATCTTACCACAGTAATCAGAGTTCCGTTAGCACACTCTGAGCTGGAGGACCAGCAGAGCATTTGGTTCTCTCCCCTCATTGAGAAGGAAAAACTGAGGCTGAGGTCACACAAGGACAATCACTGGCTTAGGTCTCTTATACTGGTCCACCTTGGGTCCCTC
The DNA here is from genome assembly GCA_963574655.1 of Perodicticus potto. NCBI lineage: Eukaryota > Metazoa > Chordata > Mammalia > Primates > Lorisidae > Perodicticus > Perodicticus potto. The sequence continues at coordinate 14,206 of CAUYRH010174790.1, read as the reverse complement.
TGGTTACTCTGAGACAGAGCATCACTGCCACCAGCAACTCTCTGAGTGCATTTCCCCAGCTGAGCAAGCTCTCACCTCTGTTCCTAGAGTACCAGCATGAATGAGCCTTAGGGACAGTTCCAGATTTTAGGGGATAGGAGTAGGGCTAGCTGTGCTGGTGGCCATTTATAGCTATGGTAAATTCCAGACTCCTCCCATCCTCCAACCAAGACATAAGACAGGCCTCTGTCCAGAGCCAGTTGCCTCCTGATCTGCTCTAAACCTGTTCAGCCCCCAACACTATCACTTTTCTGTCCCCTTCATGCTTTCTTAGTTCATTTTCTCTGCTCTTCTGTAAACTTCCCTGTCAAACCTCCTTCTACCCTGATCCTTTTCCTCCCTGTATTCCCCCATGCATACCTCCCTTGAAATACAGGCCATGGGCTCTCCTTCTCAGGGACAAGGCCATGCCTAGGGGGTAGGGATAGGGCTAGTGTGGCATTGGTGACAAAGAAATCCTATTACTACCTGAGTGAGTCACATGGGGACATAAGCAAGATTGGTAGCCTGACCTTAGGGTGGGACAGTGTGTTGGAACTGGTCCTGGGACTGGGACCTAAACCGCATGGGCAGGGGTCTTCTTGAGTCCAGCCCTGAGAGATAGTTCTGGGCCTGTCATGTACTAGGTGCCTGTGGCCCTACTATGATCTGAGTGTGTCTCTTCAAAATTCATATGAAGCCCCTAATTCCCACTGTGGTGGTATTAAGAAGTGGGATCTTTAAAAAAAAAAAGGAAGTGGGATCTTTGGAGAAGTGATTAGGTCATGAGAACTTTGCCCTCATGAGTGGGATCAGTGACTTAGAAAAGAAGATGAAGGGAGCGCCCGGCCCCTTCTGCCTTGTGAGGATGCAGCAAGAAGGCACCGGTTTTTTTTTGTTTTTTTTCTGAGACAGAGTCTCACTATGTTGCCCTGGGTAGAATGCCGTGGCATCACAGCTCATAGCAACCTCAAACTCTTGGACTGAAGTAATTCTCTTGCCTCAGCCTCCCAAGTAGCTGGGACTACAGGTACCTGCCACAATGCCTGGCTATTTTTTTGGCTGTAGTTGTCACTGCTGTTTGGCAGGCCTGGGCTGGATTCAAACCTGCCAGCCCCAGTGTATGTGGCTGGCACCCTAGCTGCTGAGCTACAAGCGCCAAGCCAGAAGGCACCATCTTCGAAGCAGAGAGTAGCCCTCAACAGGCACTGCATCTGCTGGAGTCTTAATCTTGGACTTCTCAGCCTACAAAACTGTAAGAAATAAATTTCTGCTGTTTACAAATTCCCCAGTCTGAGGTATTTTATTAAAGCAGCAGCAACAGACTAAGACAGGCCAAATTCATGGAAATCTTCTTAACGCCTCACACAGGCCTGGAAAATGAGGTGGAAGAGCATCTGGAGGATGGAAGAGAGCTGGACCCCTGCTGTCCTTCCAGTAACACAATCCCATCACTCCTGCCACCCCTTCCCAAACACAATGCAGGGGTGGAGCTGGCCACCATCTCCTCAAATGTCCTACTATATCCAGGCCACTCCTGTGCTTGCCCTGTCTGGGGGTGGGGTCATAAGGAAATAGGAGAGAAAGGACTTCTGGGAATGACATTGACACTGACGGGGACACACATGCAGCAGATGCCCTAGCTCAGGGCAATACTGCTATGTGCAGACATATTCACACAGGTACACATGCACCCTGTCTTATTCATTCTTTCAGTCATCCAACAAATATTTATGGAGCAACTTCTCTGTCCCAGGCACTGGGCTAGCAGCTGGTATTTCAACCATGATCAACCTCCATGGAGTTTACAAAGCCTAGGAGGGAAGAAAGACAGTTAAACAAATAGTTATGCAAAATTGTTAAAGACATTAAAATCCTAGTAAGTGCTACGGTGGAGAAAATTTCACTAGAATATAAGAAAAAGAGCAGGATGTCCACACAGGGCCTTCACTTAGAGTTATGAAGACTGTGTACTGCATGAGAAAACTCCACAAAGGCCAGGCGCAGTGGCTCACACTGGGATGCTGAGGCAGGTGGATGGCTAGTTTGAGACCAGCCTGAGCAAGAGCAAGACCCCACCATCTCTATAAGTAGAAGTAGCTGGGCATTTTGGCAGACACCTGTAGTCCCAGATACTAGTGAGGCTGAATCAAGAGAATCACTTGAGCCCAAGAATTTGACATTGCTGTGAACTATGACACCACAGCACTCTACTGAAGGCGACAAAGTGAGACTCTGTCTCAAAAAAAAAAAAAAAAACAAAAAGAAAAAGAAAAAGACCTAGCCAGACATCATGGTGGGTAGCCAGAGTCTCAGCCACTCAAGAGACTGAGGCAGGAAAATTGCTTGAGCTCAAGAGTTTGAGGTTGCTGTGAACTATGATGATGTCATGGCACTGCACCCAGGGTGACAATGAGACTCTGTCTCAAAAAGATAAAAAAAGAAAAAAAAAGAAGAAAGAAAGTTCTACAAGAGCAGGGAATGGGCTGTGTCTTTGTGGCAGAAGGGGTGCCTTTCCTTAATTCTCACAAAGGTACCTCCTTGGCTGGCAGTGGCCTCAGCTCTAAGCTTTGTTGGGGGGGCAGTTTCATATCTACTGTCTCTCATACTCAATCTTATGAGGTCTCAAGCCTAATTTCAGGGTCAATGTCACTGTCACACATACAGCATTACACAATACTCAGTCATACACTTGCGTAATCACCCACGCTATTCAACATCACACACAGGCCCACTCGGAGACCCTCATAGTAACACAAGATTCTCACACATGTCTGTCACATGTGCACACAGCCCCAGTCAACACAGGCTTTCATATCCCAAGGCACACACTGTTCCTCACACACCACGTCCCCCATGTATCTACTGGTTCATTACAGCTGCACACAATCCCTCACACCCTGTTACACACACACACACACACACACACACACACACACATACCCAAACACATCTCTCATACACACAGGCAGTCACGCTCCTGTTAGGCTTCTGGAGACAGGCATGTGCAGCCCCTGATCACAGCTAAATGTCAACCAGTCCCTCTCCTCCCAGTTAGAGATGAATTGTTGCTCGGGAGATATTTCATCCTTAATGCCTCCTGCTTGAACTGGAGCATGCATCTCAGGGAGGTTACGTTTCTCCCAATCCGTCTGCTGTCCCCAGCCAGCTCAGGGAGCTGCCCTCCTGCCTCTCAGCTTTCATGGGTGGGGGGAGTGGAGGGCTCCCTCTCACCTTACAGCCTCTTCCTGTCCTTTCCCTCCCACCAGCTCTGCTCCTGTAAAAAGAACAAAGCACAGGCAGCCACCCAGGTCCCTTCCCCAGCTCCTAGCTCAAGAAGTATCCCCAGAGCCCAGGGCCATGGCCCAGGCCACACCCACCCATCCCCAACTGCTCAGTGTGTTCAGGGCCAACACAGACCCTGTGATCTACAGAAGAGTTGAGGGTAGAGAGGTAGGATATGGCACTGAGAAGCCTGGCATTGCGAGACAGCTCCTCCCAAGGGTCTGTCTGCACCACTACCCCTCCCTGAGTAATGCTGGTATCAGAGTAAATTAGTTCAACATCTCAGGGGGGGAGCTTGGTAAGATGTATCCATAGGCTCCCTTGCCCCAGCATGCCACATTTAGGAATTTATTATAAGGAAATATGCAGGGATAGTCCAGGCAATTTAGCTTCAAGGGTCTCATCCCAGCCTTGCTTATAAGAGTGAAAAATTGGAAACAACTTAGACATACCACAGTAGGGATTGGCAATGGTACAACCATCAATAGAATACCATGTAGCCATTAAAATGATGGTGTGGAAGAATGTTTAGCATTGTTGAAAAGCATTCACAACATAATGTTGAATAAGACAAGCAGGCTGCAAAACAGTATGTATACTAAATGCAATGTGGCATCCTGGACTGGATCCTGGGATAAGAAAAGGACATTAGTGGGAAAACTCCTGAAAGCCAAATAAAGTTTGGAGTTTGGTTAATAATAACATACCAATGCTGGTTTTTTAGCTCTGACAAATGTGTCATAGTAATGTAAGATGTTAATGTCAGGGGAAATTGAGCAAAAGGTATATGGAAATGCTCTGTATTGCCACTGCAAGTCTTCTGTATTTCTAAAATCATCCAAAAATTAAAAGTTGTTGGGGTTTTTTTGTTGTTGTTGAGACAGAGTCTCACTCTGTTGCTCAGGCTAGAGTGTTATGGCATTAGCTCAGCTTACAACAACCTCAAACTCCTGGGCTCATGTCATCCTCCTGCTTAAGCCTCCCGAGTAGCTGTATGTATGTATGTATGTATGTATATATATATATATATGTATACACATATATATATATATATATTTTTTTAGAATGTATTTTCTCTCCTAGAGGCCTGTAGTTACTTTTCTTTTTCTTTTTTTTTTTAATAATCTTTTATTATTTATTTATTTTTGAGACAGAGCCTCAAGCTGTCACCATGGATAGAGTGCTGTGGCATCACAGCTCACAGCAACCTCCAATTCCTAGACTCAAGAGAGTCTCTTGCCTCTGCCTCCTAAGTAGCTGGGACTACAGGCGCCTGCCACAATGCCTGGCCATTTTTTGGTTGCAGCCGTCATTGTTGTTTGGCAGGCCTAGGCTGGATTCGAACCCGCCAGCTCAGGTGTAAGTGGCTGGCGCCTTAGCCTGTTGAGCCACAGGCGCCGAGCCTACATATATATTTTTAAAAAGCTTTTTTAGAGGCTGGGCACCGTGGCTCATGCCTGTAATCCTAGCACTCTGGGAGGTTAAGGCAGGTGGATTGCTTGCGCTCACGGGTTCAAGACCGGCCTGAGCCAGAGCAAGACTCCGTCTCTAAAAATAGACAGGCATTGTGGCTAGTGCCTGTAGTCCCAGCTGCTTGGGAGGCTGAGGCAAGAGAATCTCTTAAGCCCAAGAGTTTGAGGTTGCTGTGCACTATGACACCACAGCACTGTACCGAGAGTGACAAAGTGAGACTCTGTCTCAAAGAAAAACAAAAAGGATATGTAGATCAAGATGCAGGAGAGTATTCAATATTGGTAATTTCTGATGAATGAAATAATAAACCATTTTATCTTTTTAAAAAATTTTTATTTATTTTTTTGAGGCAGAATCTCACGGTGTCACCCTGAGTAGAGCTCTGTGGTGTTCATAGTTCATAGCAACCTCAAACTCTTGGGCTCAAGAGTTCCTCTTGGCTCAGCCTTCTGAGTAGCTGGGACTATAAGGAACCTGTCACAACACCCAGCTGGTTTTTCTATTTTTAGTAGAGACCGGGTCTCCCTCTTGCTCAGGCTGATCTCCAACTCCTGAGCTCAAGCAATCCACATACCTCATCCTCCCACAGTGCTTATTTTATTTTGATTATTTGAATTTCTAAGATGTGTAAAATAATTCAGACCTGAGAGTCACTGAGGATACTGAGAGCAGCTTCATTCTCTACCATCCCCATCCTCCTCCATCCCCAATATGGGGTTGCTGAGGAGCTGAAGGTCTTGAGCCCAGCCATTCTGGATGTGATCTTTCATTTCCTGACCAGCCAGTAATTAGTACTACCACCCCTTACTCCCTGGAAACTCCAGAATTTCAGGATATGAAATTCTCTTGTTGGAGCCCAATCTCCTACCCTCTCACTTTGTTCATTCCCTCATTCCTAGTTCTTACCGAATTATTCTCTAGTCTCTTAAACCCTCTGTTTTCTCCTAGCCCATCACCCCATTCTGGCTTTATTTTCTCCCTTCCTACCCAGCTCCTCTCATTCTCTTTTACTCTGGGCCTCCTGCTGTCCTACCTTACCTATCTCCACTCCTAAGCAACACTGCCATTCACTTTCTGGATTCCACTCCTGGGTGTACTAGAGCCGGTAAAAAACTTGGTCTCTTTGTGCTGCCTTAACTGCCTTCATCAGCATGTAGAAAAACTTTCTGTTCATCTATAAGTGACTCTCATTACAATTCCACAACCATACAGACTTTCTCTGTAAGGTTTCAACTCCCTGCACTCATCTTTGAGAGGCCTGTCTCTTTAACTTGACCAAGAATATGGAGCCCATTCCTCAAATAATGCTTCCGTCTCTACTTATCCCCAACCCACTGGTCCACCTTGGAATTTCCCTGGATAGTTGCTACTCTCTTTCTTCCCTCCTGTCTCCGATGAAAAAGAGTTCTTTCTCCTTAGCAAAAACCCACTGTCTCCTGTGTTTTCCCAGAACTTTCTCCATGGGGCATCTTCTTTTACATCTGTCCCTCTTGGCTCTCACTCCTGCCTTTCTCCTGAACAAACTTTTTGAATGAGCAATCACCATCATCACCTCTAGTTCTTTGTCATTTCCTCTTCACTCAGTGTCCCACTATAGTCTCTTACAGTTACCTATGACCTCCAAATAACCCAACCCACCAGCAATTTACCCTGTCCTCACTGATCACTCTGAAGAATTTGATACCAATTCCCTCCTAAAAAACTTCTATGATCTTCAGGCCACTCGTTCTCCTTGTTTTCCTCCTAACCTCCGTTTTTAGGATCTTCTGACTTCGTTCATTCCTCCAACTTCCTAAACATAGGGATTTCCTAGGATTTCATTTCCAGTCTTATATTACCTTGCCCTCTGGCAAGTTCACCATTTCCTTGACTTCAACTAGCCATCTGCTTAGAAGAATCTGAGACAGCTTCTGAGTTCTGGTCCAGATTGTTGTCCAACTACCTGCTGAGCATCCCAGAGTGCCCATCCCAAGAGCACCTCAAACTCATTGTAACCACAATCCTTATCCCTATCCTCTATCCCCGACAAGGCCCACCTTCAGACTCGGACCCTTTTTTCAAACAGTCTTAACACTATGAGTCATTTGGATTCCACCTTCCTCCTTCCTCATCTCAAATCCATTCAACCACCAGGACCCCACCTCTTAGCCACACCCCTTTGTGTTCTGTCCTCTCTCCCCCCAGTGGCCCTGGCCTTACTTGCCTGAACTATGGCAATATCCTCATATATGACCATCCTGCCTCTCACCTTGCTCCATTCACATTAATCCTACCATAGCAATAACATCCCACCCTAAAGCTGCGGTGGCCGTATACTTTAGTATTCAAACCAGAAGGCTTTTGAGAGTGAAAGGAGGTTCTATAAAATAACAATAATTAAAAATAAAAAATAACTGCAGAGGGACAACAGGAATAAAATGGAACTGGCCTGGGCACAGTGTCACCCTACCTACAGCACATGTCTGACGAAATTCCTCTCCTGTTCAAAGATCTTCTGTGACTCCCATTGAATTTAATTCAGACTCCTTGGTACTCAAAGCCTATCTTTCTAGCCTCTCTGCTGCTCCCTCCATGTACCCCACTCTCCTAATAAGCAGAACTATAAATTGGTCCTTGAATATGACTCACGCCATCCTACTTCTGTGCCATGCTCAGTTTGATTCTTCCTTCAGGAATTCCTTGTCTCTATCTCTGCTCCCTAAATCCTATCTTTATTTCAAGACTCAACCACAAACTATCCTCCATAGAGCCTCCCCTCATCTTCTTTTTGCACTTTGCATTTCGCTCTTACTATAATATCATTTCTACTCTTCGCTCTCTGTTTCTTTTCTTGTTGTTGTTGTTGTTGTCTTGTTTACTTTGTTGCTCTGTTTCTTTTCTTTTTTTTTTTTTTTGAGACAGAGTCTCACTCTGTCACCCTCGGTAGAGTGTTGTGGTGTCACAGCTCACAGCAACCTCAAATTCTTGGGCTTAAGCGATTCTCTTGCCTCAGCCTCCCAAGTAGCACCTGCCACAATGCCTGACTATTTTTGGTTGCAGTCATTGTTGTTGCTTAGCAGGCCCGGCTGGCTCGAACCTGCATACTTCAGTGTATGTGGCTGGTGCCTTACTCACTGAGCTACAAGCGCTGAGCCTTTGCTCTCTCTTTGATCAGTGACAGCACACAGCTCAACTCCTAGCCAGCTCTTTGGCTTGGCAGCTGCTTACGATGTGGCCTGGCATTAAAAGATGAGCTGGGCCAATCCGATTTCCTCTCCTGGGAATTTGAACTATGAAATACTGAGAGACTAGAGCAGTTAGTGGAGGTGATGTAAGGAGCAACTGAGAGAGGCCGGCTGGTCAAATGCAAGTCATGGTTATGAGAAATTATGAGGAAACCCAGGAAGCTCTTGTGCAGTGCAGGAGTCAGCAGCAGTTATGCGCTGGGGCTCAGAAAGCTGACCTGAATGAGAAGTCTTACTCTGACACTTACTGGCTTGAACCTGGGGCAGGTTATTTAAGCTTTTTGAGCCTCAGTGTCTTCATAGATAAAATGGGGATGATATTAACTAACTTTAACTAACTTCACTCTGTTCTTAAGAGGATTAACTGAGATAAGCATGGAAAGCAATGGGTCTGGCTCAGAACTTGTTTTTTTTTTTTTTGAGACAGAGCCTCAAGCTGTCACCCTGGATAGAGTGCTGTAGCATCACAGCTCACAGCAACCTCCAATTCCTGGGCTCAAGCGAGTCTCTCGCCTCCGCCTCCCAAGTAGCTGGGACTACAGGCGCCTGCCACAACACCCGGCCATTTTTTGGTTGCAGCCATCATTGTTGTTTGGTGGGCCCAGGCTGGATTCGAACCCTCCAGCTCAGGTGTACGTGACTGGCGCCTTAGCCTGTTGAGCCATAGGCGCCGAGCCGAGAACTTGTTAATACTAATTCCTCCTCCTCCTCCTATGATAATAATCATTAATTTCATTAATAATAACGAAGAGCCCAGGCATAGTGGCTCATGTCTATAATCCTAGCACTCTGGGTGCCCAAGATGGGACGATTGCTTGAGCTCAGGAATTTGACAGCAGTCTGAGCAAGAGTGAGACCTCCATCTCTACCAAAACCAGAAAAAATTATCTGGGTGTGGTGGTGTGCACCTGTATTGCCAGCTATTTGGGAAATAGCTAGGGCAGGAGGATCTCTTAAGACCAGGAGTTTAAGTTTGCAGTGAGTTATGGTGACAACACTATACTCTACGTGGGGTGACAGTAGAGTATAATCTTGCAAAAAGGAAAGAAAAGAAAGAAGTAGAAGAAAGAAACGTAGAAAAAGAGACCTGGTGGGGTGCCCTTCCATCTTACCATGAGAGAGAAACTGGTCCCCAGAGCTGCTTTGCTCCCTGCATGCTTTCTGCACTCAGTTCCAGTGACAAACCATGTTCTTTAATACAAAAGGCCTTCCTTTTTCTTGTGATTACTCAAGGGATCTTGCAAAGGGAATAACCCCTGTCCAATCCCCTGTCTTCCTCTTGCATCTGAACTTGAGATCCTCAGAGTCTAGAATAATGATATGTCTACCTAAGTATTCCTGCTTAAACACAACTGATGCTCATGCTTGGCGGATAAATGAATGAATAAAATTCTAAAATCCTTTCTAGGGAATCTACAGAAAGGCTGTTTTTAGGAGACTCAAAAATTCATGGGGTACATGGTTTAGGGAGAATTAGCCTGCTGGTCCATGGCCCTGTCCCTCAATGCAGTAAAGAAGGCAAGCCAGGGCTAGGATCCCTCTGGAGGACTGATGCTATCTTGTTTACACACTGTAAGCCTTGTGTCTTCCTTTCCTCACTCCCTCTAGCCTCAGGATAAGAGGCAGGTGACAGGAGGGAAGAGATCTTCTGAGTTAGGTTGCTAGTCTGCTGAAAGGGGTCCCTCCTATTCAGCCTCATCCTCTCTACTCCCTTCCCCATATCCCAAGCCCCAGCAATACTCACATCTTTTCAAATGGGGGGTAGGTAGTGGTGCCCTACCTTCATCAAGTTCTGTCTTACTATGTCTTTGGTGTTTCTGTGCATGCTGCCTCTCCCCCCTCAGATGTCCTTCTCTGCCTTGACCTCTAGTGAAAACTCCTACCTGTCTTAAAACTCAGCTCAGAGTCAGCCCCCTATGGGAATCTTCCTTGGATATCCAGGGCAGTTAAGTGATTTTGTTCTGTGCTTCCATAGTTGTTTTGAAGATTTTATGACCCTTTTATTCTTTTTCTTTTTTTCAGGGGAGGAGGAGACAGAGTCTCAAGCTGTTGCCCTGGGTAGAGTGCCGTGGCATCATATCTCATAGCATCCTCCAACTCTTGGGTTCAAGTGATCCTCTTGCCTTAGTTTTTCTATTTTTATTAGAGACGGGGTTTCAATTTTTGCTTGGGCTGGTCTTGAACTCCTAAGCTCAAGCAATCAACCTGCCTCAGCCTCCCAGAGTGCTAGGATGCCATTTTCATGAACCTTAAAACTTAGCTCACAATAGGCTTTCACTGTTTGCTAACTGACTGTGTGAATGTAAGAATAGATTAAATCACATTTTTTTCCAGCTCTGGGATCCCTGGGTTCTGCTGTTTTCTTGTGTTCTGCTGTCTGGGGCATTTCTTGAAACTTCCCACAGTCCTGTGATCTTTTCTCCCAAAGGCACCACTGTGTACCCTTAGTCCCAAACAATTTCTGGTGTCCACAGTGCAGGACACCCCAGGGCTATGGATCGCCAGCTTCTGGAAGCTAACGATTTGAACATCAGGTACTGAGCAGGTACCACAGGTAAGGACAAAGTGGGGTGAGATGGGGACTTGATTGTCTTCATTGGCCATTTGGGGACCGATGGGTAGATCAAAGCTCTTTCTCCTACACAGGCCTCTGACCGGGCTCCAGGCATAGCTGCCACTTGCCTGCCCTCCTTCCTCCCTCGGCCCATGGCTGAGCGGCTGGCGAGGCAGCACTGGGCCAGCCTGAGCAGACAGCCTTGCGCGATTGCTGGCTCCAGGCCTCCCAGCCCAGCTTGTAGCTCCCCCCAGAGTGGCGGGATTGATTGGCTGCAGCCGGAATGGGCACCAGTCTCCCTGGCTTGGACAGAAACGGGGCCATCTGTTACACCTCTAGTTAAAAGTACATAAAGTTGAGCATTTGTGCGCTGACAATACCACCCCTGACACCCTCCACACGGCACAGCGCTCCGGCTCCTTGGCAGGCTTGAGCCCAGCGACAGGCCGACGCAGCAACGCCTACACACTGGCTGGTTTGGCACTGCTGCAGGCTCCACGACTCCACCCTCCAGAGGCCCGGCCCAGCTGGACCCAGCTTAGAATCTCGGATCTCACCTGTATCCTGTATCTGAGAGTAGAAGAGAGGATGGGGGTGGTGAGGGCAAATATTGGGGTGACTCCTGCTCCAGCTCAGGGTGCCTGCTGGGCTACAGATAATGCAAGGTTTCAGGCTCTGATCTGGGGGCTCAGTACAGCCACTTATGCTGGTCCCGGGGAGAACCCTCAGGCAGACTCATGCTGGTCCTGGGCTTGGTACAGGCCTCGGATTTCCTGGGCCAACCTAATTAGAAGAGTTCATCTTGTTTCCCAAAAAGATCACGAACCTTGAGTTTGGGTCCCCAAAGTGGCCCCTTATACCAGCTTGGGGAATAGCTCTGAAAGAATGGGTTCTGGACTTTGGCCTTGGTTTCTGAGTTCTAGACTCTGGTTTCTGGGCTCTAGGATGTAGATCCTGATTTCTGAACCCCATTTTCTAAAATTTTTTTAAATTTGAGACAGAGTCTCACTTTATTGCCCTTCATAGAGTGCTATGGCGCCACAGCTCACAGCAACCTCAAACTCTTGGGCTTAAGCGATTCTCTTGCCTCAGCCTCCCAAGTAGCTGGGACTACTGGTGCCCACCTCAGCGCCCAGCTATTTTTTGGTTGTAGTTGTCATTGTTGTTTTGTGGCTGGTGCCCTAGCCACTGAGCTACAGGTGTCAAGCTTTTAATTTTATTTTTAATTTCATTTTTGTTTAGCAGGCCCGGGCTCAGTTCGAACCCACCGCCCCTGCTACATGGGACCAGCACTCTAACCACTGAGCTATGGGCACCCCCAGAACCCCATTTTCTATTGTGCATCTCTGGGCCTGGACACTCAAGCTATTTCACAATGGCTTTTCCCATTTATTTTCCTCTGATGTTCTAGCCAGGCCAGCCTGCCTGTTCTTCAAACTATGGTTGGCATTCCTGCCTCTGTCCTTTTCTCTTGTTGCCCCCTCATTCTAACCTAAAATACTCCATTTCCTCCCTTCAGCTACTCAATGCTAACCATCCATCCTTCAAGGACTATCTCTAGTCCCATTTCTGCCAGGCAGACTTCTCTGATTGCAGAGCCCTTTCCTGCTCTGATCGCCCAGAGGCCCCCTGCCTAATATGAATGGTTTCTCATGAGGATTGTCCAGTGTGTCGAGATCCTTCTGCACAGGCAGAACCTGGGCTGGCCCCTTGCTTACCCATAAACTAGCAAAAGGCTAGGTGAATGATGTCATGGGAGGCTCTAGAAGTGCCCTTCTGAACTCAGTTCAGCTGTGGGAAGAGGGGGACAATAACTGCAGAGATCACTCTACTTGCTCTGATGGTCATAGCCCAGAAAGCAGATGGTAAGAGGTAAATGGATAGCTTTTTTTTTTTTTTTGAGACAGAGTCTCACTATGTCATCCTCAGTAGAGTGCTGTGGCATCACAGCTCACAGCAACCTCAAACTCTTAGGCTTAAGCGATTCTCTTGCCTCAGCCTCCCAAGTAGCTGGGACGACAGGTGCCCGCCACAATGCCTGGTTATTTTTTTTTTTTTTTGCAGTTTTTGGCCAAGCCTGGGTTTGAACTTGCCACCTCTGGCATATGAGGCCGGCACCCTACTCCTTTGAGCCACAGGCACCGCCCTCTGGCTATTTTTTGTTGCAGTTGTCATTGTTGTTTAGCTGGCCTGGGCCGGGTTTGAACCTATCACCTTTGGTGTATGTGGCTGTTGCCATAAACACTGTGCTACAGGTGCTGAGCCCGAAAGATAGCTTTTAGATACATTGGTTTGCTGACATATTTCTTCAATATACATTTATTAAACACATGCTGTGTGCCTAGGCCTGTGCTCAGGACGGAACAGGATGGGGAATTATTGAAAAAAAAAATGAGATTAGACAAAGTGGCTGCTCTCCAGGAGGTTTTCCAGTAGTAAAGACCATGAGATAAATCCACAAATAATAATTACAAAGCAACGAACCAGCCAAAATCAACATGTCTTTGTCTTTTGTAACAATAGAACTTCAGAGCTAGAAAGGACCTAAAAGATCAGAAACTCTGATATCCTATCCTCTGCCAAAATGCATTACATTAAATGAAACAATGTGAGTAAAGCTGAACTTAATATAAAGTGACAGAAAAATGATGAAGATAAAGAAGATGATGATGACAATAACACTTTGATTATTATCCTTCTTTGCAGGTTTTTAACCCCTGCTTATATACTCCACGTGTTAGGGGAAGCTGGCACCCACACAGCTCATTCCACTGTTGACATTTTTACAAGGTCTTGCTCTGTTGCCCCAACTAGAGCACAGCAGCAGCATCATAGGTCACTGCAACCTCAAACTCTGGGACTCAAGCAATCCTCCTGCCTCAGCCTCCCTAACCCCTCAAAAAGTCATTGACAAGGATGAGCTTGTCGCTGTCCCCTTTCTGCAATTCACAGGTCATTATTCCATCCACTAGACCATACAGCAGAGCTGGGACCAGGGGAGAAAGTGAGATGTCAAAGGCATAATACTTAAAGGGTCATATATAGCACTGAGAGCAAATGTGTCATCCTTAGACTTTGGGCACTAGGCACCTATTCTAGCCTCTCCTTAGACTCAGCCCTGCTACAAAGTTAAGTTTGTGCCCTCCTCTCCCAGCCAGCATCAGGGTGGAGGTGTCATATTTCTTAAGTACCTGAAACCTCCAAAAAAGCTCCCACCAGCAGCCTACAGAATGTGGGGTGACTTGGTCTAGGCCCAACCCCCAAAGAGAGCAAAGGAGGACTGAGAATTATAGGAGGGTATCAGTCCTAACTAGGGAGAATCAACCTGCCCACTTCAAGCCTTTCTTGAACAACTCTTCTTGGCCTGGTTGCCTCAACTCCATTCCCCACAACACTGGTAAAAGCAGCCTAAGTAAGACTTGTGTACCCAAATCCGGGCCCTAAAAAAAACTGAGGCACTGTGCTCTAAAGGACACTGAGAAAATTAGCCATGTAATATGGCTCATGCCTGGGCGGCGCCTGTGGCTCATCGAGTCTGGCGCCAGCCCCATATACTGAAGGTGGCAGGTTCAAACCTGGCCTCAGCCGAACTGCAAAACAGAAAAATTGGCAGGCGCCTGTAGTCCCCGCTGCTTGGGAGACTGAAGCAAGA
>CAUYRH010174788.1:0-23487 GCA_963574655.1 Perodicticus potto | reverse complement strand
CAGGGGAAGGGCGGCCCAGGCATCCATGTGATCGAGGCCGGAGCCCGGGAAAGATGCGCCTGCCCGCCCGCCTGCTGCCTGGAAGCGGAGGGTGAGGGCTGGCTCACCGGAGGCCGCCGGCTGCGCGTTCTGGGCGCCGGGCGCCCGGGATGAGCTCAGGCCCGCGTCCGCGGCTGTCTGCACCCGCCGACCTGCCGGGGGCCCCCTGAGCTGACGGCGCACCTGGGCTGCGGCCGCGGCGGTGGGCGCGGCGCCCGGGAGCAGGTGTGCGGGAGCGCAGCCCTCGCCCCGGAGCCCGGCCGTGCCGCGTGCCCGGGCGGCTCGGCAGCGGCGGCGCGTCCTCGGCGGGCGGCGGGCGGGCGGCGGCCCCCGGGCAGGTGCCGAGCGGCCAGCGGAGCCGGGCCGGGCGGAGCGCGGGGGGCGAGGCCGGCGCGTCGCTCGCTCGCGGGAGGCCGGGGAGCGGCAGGGGCATGTGGATACTGGCTCTCTCCTTGTTCCAGAGCTTCGCGAATGGTGAGCCTTTCGGTTTGTGATGAATTTCATTTCTTAAAATTCACCGGGCGAGGGTGGGGGGGACTGGATGCATGGGGAAAGTCTTCTCCCTTGTCCCCCCTTCTATGTTTAAATTTTCGTGCTTTCATTTATTTTTGCAATATTATTTTTATTTCTTTGGGGAGGAGAGGTAGCAATGAAGAGAGGCTGGGGGCGAATTTGCTCCGTAATCATTTCCAGGCGCTTACCTCGCCAACGGACAGCTCAGAGCCTAACTCCAGGACTAGAGCTGCCTCGTTCGGAATAAGCCAGGTTTGGTGACAGGAGGAAGACCGTCACTTTGACTGTGGCAACCTGAAAAGGGCTAAGACATGCCAGGTGCAGGGGTCGATGACAAACATTTATCTTCAGATTCAAAGATTTTTGAGCTTTTAAAACGTGTGCTTTAATTGTACTACAATTTATCTCCAGCAATGAGGGCTTGAAGAAAGATCTACCCTTCTATACCAACCCCCCACCCTTGGTACCACACAGTCCTTACAGTCGTCTATGTAAAATTATGCACTGATAACATTACATCATCTGAAATGTTGACAAATTAGAAAAAAAACACCTGTATAGTTGTAAAAATGAAATCAGTGAATATTGTAAACAGCATTCCTCTCCTCATGCCCAGCCAGTCTTATTTTTCTGAAATGCTTTCTTCATGGGTATTTAGAAAGCAATTGCTCTTGACTAAGTCAGACCTCATTAGTAAGTGTGGCTGCACCTCAGGTTGCCTGTCACCGCGTAAATATGAACTTACATGTATGAAAGGCTTCCTCTCGTGTGGGAAGGAGAGGAGATGTCATCATTTGACATTGCCTGGGAGTAGCTACAGCTTAAATTCCCTTTTCAAATTTTGGAACCCAGATCTGCATCAAATGTGTAACCTGCTGACGGCTTAAATTAAACCATTAAGCAGAATTCCCTACTCAGGAAGGAAAGAGAGAGAGAGATGAAGAGAAGGGACAAGAGGAAATCCGGCCCTGATGAGAAAATACCAGAAGCAAAGGGGAGGCTCTAAGATTTTCCTGGAAGACAGAAGGGACACTCTGCCTGCACCAAGTGCCTTTTCTTTGCCTAGCTAGCCAGTCTGTAAAGAATCAACATGCCAACAGACCACGAGAAAATGTATAAATGTTACCAAATTTTTAAATGATGATGACTAAGAGAAAGGTTGAGCTGAAAGAAAGAACTCCCCAAATTAACATAAAAATGGTACTTTGCTCTCAGCTATAACCTAAAGCAAAGTATTTGAAACTTTCATTTTGAGATTTCCTAGTAGGAAAGAAGTGCAACAAGTTCTGACAAGGCGCCCATCTTTCCCAGAGGGCACTATACCTGTCCTGTATCCACCTGGGAGTTTACCTGGGGGAATAGATCAGCTCTAGGGAACATGTGGAGATGTGTCAGGGAAGTCAGCCCTTGCTGCTGTTCTGCTAATGTGCCCTTGTAAGAAACATACAGATGCTCACAGATGTGTTCCAAAGCCACAAAGCCTTGACAGCCTGTCTCACCTGTCAGGCTGTACATCTCTGGACTCATTGGAAAGGCCTGGGGTATAGGAGGAAACAAAATTTCCACCTTATAGGGAAGTACATGTTTCAGGACGATGAAAGAGGTTGTGCTTCTGGTTGTCAGTCAGCCAGGATCTATTAATGGTTTAAGTTATAAATGACAAAAATGTTATGGAAGAATTTATGATAGTCTCTGATATAGAAATGCTCTATGCATTTTTTCTTAAATTCGTATTCTATAACTAATCAGAAAAAAAATACCTCGTTAAGAAAATTACGTAGAAACTCAAATATTCTACAATGTGGAAAATGCTCTATGCAGCGATGATGTAGGGAGACATGTACTGAGTTCTGTGAGGTTTTCTGTTCACGACTTTTAAAATCAATTGTTAATCAATAATCATCGTTACTGTAATAAATATAGGCAGAACACACAATATAAGACATAAACAGTACATGCAAATTAGTGTTTTACATTACTGTATTATGTGTTCTGATCCTATCAACCAAGGGTCTATGAAATGATTTTATATGATCAAGGTTTATTTTTTGTTAAGCTTGACTGTAGAGCTTTGAGATCTTTCATTTTGGGGAGCAACCAGATTTAAAGAGTTTTATAAGGAATGATGTCCAGTATATATTGTGAAAAGAATCATGAAATATATGGTCAAAATAAAATAAAGAGTTCAGTTTTGAACATTGCCTGTTTCTAAGACCATATTTCAAAAATGTGAAAGTAAATGATTCCTACCTATCTGAATGAAACTTTCAAAAAAATGCAGAAGTCTATTTTTGTCAACAACTGTCATATTTGGATTTTAATTTTGAAAAATTTAATTTTAATTTTTTAATTAAATTTAATTTAAATTTTTCAAAATTAAAATCTTGAAATTCTGAATATGTGTTAAAAGATTGATGAATTCTAATACCCAAACCAATTACTGCTAGGCCTCAACCACCAAAATGCCTGACATGATGGAAAAGATTTTGTTTTTAATTTGTAAAAGATTATGCAGTTTAATATTTGGGGTGCTGATAAAATGAGCCCACAATACGTCTGCATTTTCATAGTAGCAGTATTTTTCTTATTGTTGTGTGGGATGTACATTCATTTCTTAATAAAAATGTAGTTGCTGGACAGGTTGCAGGCATTATTTTGGGCAAAAAGCAGAAGTCAGAGACAAGTCCCTTCATGGGTTAAACCCGTGAATGAATGACCTCACCTGATAAGGTGCAGTAATCATGTTTTAAAGCAGGCGGCTTGTTCTACAGTGTTCTGGAAATACTCACACAAGAGCTTCTGTTACAGCGCAAGGAAATGGGGTGCACGTATGTGCCGACACTCACCCCCGCCTCAGCATCTTCTCAGTTCAAGCATCTGCTGCATTGTGTTTCAGTGTGGTTTTAACCCCAGAGGGAATAGTCTAGCTTAAAATTCTTGTTACAAACATAGATGGGTCTTCAGTTCAGCAGAATGATGAAGAATGTTTTGTATATGTATTTTTGCTAGTATCTTGGCATCTGTTTTTACACACACACAGCCCTGACATCATCTTCTCCTGAGCTGTGGGATTTGGGGCTTTACTGCATCCGATTCCAGGGGACTCGAATGTCACGGAGATGGCAGAGGGTGGGCTGATGGGAGCAAGAACGTGCTCATTATGTGCAGCCCCTTTGGGTGCTATCGGTTCACTGATGGGAAATTACAGGGCACACACTTGATATTTTATTTAAATATACAAGTAGACCTTCATGAGCACCAATGCACCCGGAGGGCTTTGAAGGTGATTTTTATTTAATTCACATAAATGTATATAAGGAAAAATGTAATCAGGTTAATGATTTCAGGGCTTCTCCCCCTCCCACCTCTTTATTAAGCAGATTAAAATTCTACCCCAGATTTTTCAGGTTTCATCTAAAATTCCTAGGCCTTTTAACTTCAGCTGCAAGCCCCTACAAGATGCCCTCTGTAGGAAAACAAAATGCCACGCAGACCTTTAATAAATGCCAGCTGATCCTTCTCCACTTTCTGACTCTTCCCTTCCCATCTTTGGTGTGACCATGGTGTGCTGCCTTGGGGAGTCTGTGAGTCGCTGGGCAGAACCAGTGCAATACAGCACTCTGGTAGGGGAATGAATTTTGACTTTGAAAATTGCCAATTTAAATCTCTGCCAGGGCCTCCATGTAGCTGGCTATTTGGGAAACAGAGTCAGTTCCATGTGTGTTGCAACTTGATGTAAAGGGGGAGGAAGAGGTCGTTTTGTAAAAAAAAACCTACCGTCGCCTTAGGAGATTGGAAATTTAGGTTTGAAAAATAAAATGATGGATCTCTGAAGTGGGTGCATTTACAAAATCTATGCCATTCACGCTTCGTAAAATTAGCTGAAATCTACGGGTGAAATTATGAATGTGGTTCATAAATAATTAAAAGGTAGTGAAAAAAGAATAGATTTTGAAGTAGGCAGAACATTCAGTAGCTTTTTCAGAAATGACCACTTCCGTCTCCTGGGTTTTCACGCGTGTTTGGCCCACCTCGCCCGAGCAGGCGGGGGACCCTGGGATGTGCCCGCGCACGCCAGCGTGTCTGGGCATTTTCTGGGCTGCTGCGCTGAAGTGCATGCTGGGCCTTGGTGACCGCACTGTCAGCCTGGGAGGGAGTGAGGTGCTGCTACCTGCATGTCGATTGCGTCCCCGCCGTAGGACACTAGTGGGCGGCAAACCTCACAAGACTCTTGCAGCAAGCCTTCAGCAGAGCAGGAACACCGCCGCCTGCGAGGAAGGACTGCTCCGCGCAGGTGTCAGGGGCTTTCTTCCGAAGACGCCCCCCAGGAACTCTCAAGTTCAGGGCGCCCAGGCTCCCGTGTGATGGAGTTCGTCTAACAGGAACAATGCAAAGGCTACGGCAGGTCAGGCAGGGTCCGGCAGTCTTTGTTCTCAATTGTACAAGGAGGACCATGTTTGCAGCAGTATTTGGAAACCTAGAAGGTGCAGAGAAAGGGAAAAGGCATGCAGGAGACTGGCGGGTCTGCGCAGGGGCGCCTTTGCACACCCCCTTCCAAACTGGCGAGTGAGCCTGGCGTGGCGCGCGCGTCTGGAGGTGGCGGCTCGGGAGCAGCTCCGCGCCTGATTGGCTGACCTTCCAATGTCATTCCAGGAGCCGCGGCTTCTCTTGCTAACGGTGACAGGGTGATGCTGACGCGCTGCTCCTCCGCAGTCCATCCATCTCCCGCAGGCAGGGCTCCGGAGCGGGAGCCCCTTTCCTTCCCCCCGGGCCAATTGGAAAGCACCTGTTCCTCAAACTGGGCGTTAACTCTTCATGTTCCGAACAGCTGGGCCCAGAAATTCTCGTCTTATCTCTCTGAGCCCCTACCCCCGCCAACTATATTTTTGTTCTTTTCTTTAAGGGTTTGAAAATGCAGGAAACTGCAAAGTTGCATTTTCCTTGCCAAATCTTGGGTTGAGATATGGCTGTGGGAATGGAAGATTCCAGCAGCCCCACGCTGTATCCACTATGCTGTTCTCAGAGTCGAGGGTGGAGCCCACGGATGTTTTCTGCAGGTGACACAGGTCCACGCAGGCGGGAGCTTCAGCTGTAGGTGCACATCAGTAGATTTGGGTTGAGAGGTCAGAGAGAGACTAGGGTGTCCAGAAGGGCTGGATTCAGAGACCTGCCTGGAATTCAGATTCTTTCGTTTTCCCTGTCCCTAAAACCATGGTGTTCCTTCCATAGTGTCTGTGGCTCTATGTCCCTTTGGGGCCTGCTTGCCTAGTGACTGCCTCTCTCGTTTGAGAGGAACATCTAGGTAAGATGTGGTGCTCAGGGGAGCTCAGCACAGCAGAGCACACGGTGTGCGCAGAGTGGAAAGGTGTGTTCCCCACCGAGGGTAAGGACAGAGAAAGTGCTGGACAGAGCCTTCCTCCCCCCTCTCTCGCTTCCGCCTTTCCTCTCCGCCTCAGCCTTCCTCCAGTCTCTTTCTGATGTGGGCGCCATTTGTGAGAAGCAGCTGTGGGGATCCCTCTCCCCCAGCCAGCTTGCTCTGACATACTGGCTTCATGGCTATAGACGTGTTTATTTTCTAGAATTGCTTTTGGCTTGGGGCGTTTTCTTCTCTTCTCCAAAAGGGAATCAAGAGCCCAGTATGCGATGGGCTTTCTTGGGGGTTACACAGTGGTGGTCTAATTGCCTCAGGTGCCCTTCTTGCCATGGACCGGGTCCAGTGTCCCGTCAAGAGTTTCATCACTGTGCTGGACCCCTTGTTATCAAGCAGATGCCGCTACGTGGCGTGATTTAAAATTCTAGACAATGTTTATTGCCCTGTGGCCTTCTGAAAGCCAACCAGAAATATCAAACCAACATTTACCTTTCACCAAGGGCTCCTGGGAATTCATTTCTTCATCAAAGAGCCACCCAGGACATCAAAACAAGGCTTAGTTTCTTAGGTTCTAATCATCTGTAAAAAGTCCCATCAGTATTTCCTTATGACTCCTATGGACTTACCGGGTTTCTTCCTCTTATCTGTATTCTTGTGCGGCAGAATCTAATACACCAGCTGGTACCTTCATCAAAGTAACCTCAGAGGACCATGTTTTTATCATTGTTAAAATTTCAATTTTTATTTAAAATAAGATTCAAATTTGGTGTCTTATTGCTTACAGATTTATCAGCTTTTGATTTTTGGAGATCTATATTTGTTTTATAGGATCACAACTGATTTTTAAAAAGTCATCCACTTGGATTAATTTTTTGTCTTAAGGCCCCCAGGATTACATAAATAAATATCATGGTTTAACAGAGAGGGGATAAAGAGGATTGCAAAGATCTATGACAAGGTAGGAAGAAGGAAAGGGGCTACTACATAGAGAGGCAGAATGACAGGGATTAATGAATCTTTCCTGCATCCCTAGTTAAGTTATTTTTTTACTCAAAAGACAGTGAGTAAGATTTAAGAGGGAGCAAGCAGTCCTATTTATAGAAAGTTCTTTTAAATGCAGTGGCAAAGACAGTCAAAGAATTGAAAATGCAAGAGATCCCCTTCCTACTGAATGCTAGCTTTACCTTACTTCCTGGCACAATGCAGTATTTTGGAGGAGAAAAAGAAGCCTAGCAAATCTTGACAGATTGAGCAAGGTCTTTGGACTCTCTGCAGAAGGTTCTAGAAATGCTCTCCTTGCTCAAGGCCATGTTAGGTTCAGGAAGATGGGAGTGGGGAGCAAATATATATGTTATCCGAACAGAGGACTAGAGGTGGAGGGAGGACATTGAACTTGCAGTACTGTGAGCAGTATTTACTCAAAGAAAGTCTTTCTTGGAGATGTTCATCAGCAGAGTGGTAGGAGGGGAGCTCCACGTGCACATTTAGAGTAGCACAGTTACTGAAAGAAGAGTTCAAATTTAAGATCTTGTAATTATCACAGGTCCCTCTATGTTAACCATTTATTAAATTCTGCAGTTTTAAATCACCACATATGCATTGCTAATTGGGCAGTTTGGTTGGGGCAGGTGATATCGCCCCAGGCTGCTTTACTGACATAAATACTCCTAGACAAGGGGGAAAAAACACACTTACTTGTGGAAATGGAATAGTTGGAAGGAGGGAGGGTGTGGGGTCTTGGTGTGCACCACACCTTTTGGGGGCAAGACAGGATTGTCTAACACATACCAAGGTTTCTTGTACCCTTAATAAATCCCCAACAATAAGTTAAAAAAAAAGAAATAGTCATTTTAGGATTTCATGTATAAGTAAAATCATGGGTATTTTTTTCAGGATTATTTGGCTCATTTCACTTAGCGTACTATCGTCCAGGTTCTTTATATGTACAATTTTAAATATTAAGAAAAAAATTCAGTCTTCCTTCTGTTCCTTATAGCATTCTGCTTTTACTCATTACAAGAGGCCTTATTTCCTATTAGTAGTAGAATTGCATTTGTGTGCAAACACTGCTGGTTTATGGGTCGAAAGGCGAGACAAAATCCATGCTCTCACTGGCCCCAGAATAAGTGCTGGATAACACCTTTGCCTTTTATCATAGGAACAACCTGCTTTGCCTTTTATCATAGGAACAACCTGCTATAAAATGGGTTATTTCGTAGCTGATCTCCCTAGACTATGGAGTAGGGAGAGTGATAAGGCGGTGGAGAGACATTTGAACTATTAAATTACTGATTTTGATTCATATGGGCCTTGACTTTTTAAATATTAAAATGAAGAAGCAAGAAACCTGTTTTACACAGAATTTTTATTTATGTATTTATTTATTTTTGGCATAGAGTCTCACTATGTTGCTCAGGGTAGATGCCATGGCGTCATAGCTCATGGCAACCTCAAACTCTTGGGCTTAAGCAATTCTTTTGTCTCAGCCTCACAAGTAGGTGACTACAGGCACCTGTCACAATGCCTGGCTATTTTTTTGTTGTCATTGTTGTTCTAGCTCGCCTGGGCTGAGTTTGAACCTACCATCCCCAGTGCATGTGGCCAGCACCCTAACCATTGACATATGGGCACCGAGCCTGTTTTCCACTGAATTTAAACAATTCTTTTTCATTTCTTCTGTGAATAGTATAGTAAAATTCAGTTTATAATTCTTTCTAGATACCTAAACTGTCTAACTCTTGGATGCTCTGCAAAATCGCAGTATGGTGATACACTTTACCAAGTAAAGTAATGACTTTGATGACCTCAGGGTTCCAAAGTGGCTTCTGCAACTTTATGGGGTCACCGTGATGACCAGGTTTAAGTCAGTATTAGAACCAGTGGGCACAGGTCTCAGGGCAGAAGGGACGCTGCTGTGGGGTGGCCCACGCCATGTGCAATGCCTGATTACAGTGTGGACCCTTACAAATGAAGTAAAGCACTAGTCCTTGAGAACTGCAGGATGACGGGAGAGTTTCTGTGCTTCATGAGACAGAGGCAATCTGAAGATAATGCAAACCACTGTGATTCCATTGGTGTACTTTAATTTTATCCCTTTCTCTCCTATATTAAGGATTGAGCTAGATTGTGGAAACCTTGTCCTTTAAGTAAATAAACTTTCTCATGAGAGAAACTCAAGATTCATTTCTTCTTTCCACAGTAGCCCCACAGTAGAGCAATTTGATCATGGGTTCCCATAGGGACACAGAAAACCCCAAGTCCCGTCAGCATAATGACAGTGTTTATTCCTGTAGAATATTTATCAGCAGCCGAGCATTTCTAATAACCGACGTGGAGCTTCCAGGGCAGAGAGAACAATGCTTTGTCATATTACTTGTGAGACTGTAGGGTGAGCAAGAGACACCCAGCAAGGACAACAAGTGGCTCTCCCCCCAAAATGGGTGATTTGACGCCATAGCAAAGGTTCCATGCCTACTTTATTTCTTCTGCCGGGCCTAGACTTTGCCAGCTCTGGGAAGGGGAGTCATTTGTCTCTTTTGTTGGCTAGCGAAAAGGAAATGCATGAGAAATGTGAAATGCTCTCCCTGGGACAGGATTCACCTCTTGTAAGTTACTTAAGTTGGCAACCCAAGTTAGCAGCCTGCGTCTAATACCCTGACATGACAGCAGGAGGTGGATAGGATGGTTAGTTACCAGATGTGACTGTGTGTATTGTGACTCACCCAGATCAGGATCTTTGGTGGCTACCGTTTTCCCATAGGCTTGACTGGATTTCTATGTAGAAACCTGGGTAGAACAGTGTTGACTTAGAGGTGACCTGGGCATTTGTTTTAATCTGTGGTTGGTTCATCGTATCTGTGTTTCGTGGGAGCGATCCGAACAGGGAAGGAAGAGCTAGAAGTGCTGATGTAGGTATGAGCTGTGGTTTGGAAAGTTCCCTGTGTGTTTCTGAGTTCATGTGCCTTTGTCATCTTTTCCCTCACAACTGCCAGGGCCCCCAGGTTATAGTTTACACAGTCCAGTCTGCAGTTTCCCAGGTCTGGCCATTAAGGTCTGTACACTTAAGGGTGTACATATGCAGGGTGGGGCGTCACGGCTGCCATAACAATTTCCTCAGGTCTGGGAGCGGGGATGGTGGGGGTGCTTGAAGTGGGTGCCATCCTGCCGGCACTCGAGTGGGTATGCTGATAGCTTGAGAGTCACCTGTTAGTATCTATGGTGTTTTTTCTTCTTGTCCTAGCATGTTTGCTATTCAGGTTTTTTGATAGCATGTGCTTTGCCTATGGGCTTGATTGAATGGTACTTCTTGCAATGACCCCCTTCCGTCTTCACTAAAACCTGGAATCCTGGCAGAAAAGCCCTGGGAAACCTAAATGTAACCACTGTCACGCCAAGCAAGAGAGGGTTAGTGGGAAACTGTTCAGACTACTCTATAGGACAAGCTTGAGGGGTGACCGGGACGGGGTGAGACAGGACGGGAGAATGGATGTTTCTGCCATAGAAGTTTTGCTGGGATCCCACCCTGAGAATGCTGCACAAACTCATTCCAGAGCCAGGTCCAGAGGACTTGGGGATTGTTTGTTCTGTTGAATTGTCTTGGCCTCTGCCTCTTTTTTTCGGGTAAGTGATCACAAGTTGACTGTATTTATCGTACAGAGTCTGTATCATCATGCTAAGTTGTCAGAAAGGGAAATGGCGCATAAGGGCATATTTGCATTTCAGACCCTGTTACATATACACATAAGATAAAATTGAGGGCAGTTATTTGTGACAGAATGATGCTTTTAAAAGACAGTGTCCTTGATTTTTGAACTAAAATAGACTGGAATATGTGCTGGAGAGAGGCCTAAATTCAGAACCTTAAAAATATCTTTTGGTGTCCTGAGATCTTATTTTAGGTAATATTAAAAATAACTTTCTCTCTTAGGCATCTTAAACAAGTTTGATGTTATCATCTTTTGGTGATTTTATTGTGATTCACTATAGAAATTATCTTTCAGAGTAGCTATTTTGAATTTTACCTGTAGACGAAAATGGTATAAAAGCCATTGTAGGCTGAAGAAATGCAATTTCCGCTTACTCATCACTACAGGAATGAGAGGAGACTATTTTTTTGCAGTAATAGCTCCCTACCCATGTTCCTGTAAAAAAGGGGGGGAGTTTGTTGAGCAGTCACAAGATCTGCCAAGGGAGTTTGTAGAAGAAGATCCCAGTTTAAAATAGCTCCCGACTCCTCCCGACTTGGAGGTTTCACAGCCTGCACCGCGCAGCCCTCGCTGCTGTCTTTTCAAAGTTGCCGTCGAGTACGGCAGTCTTTGCTCATCTCTCCCCCACGAAAAGGGCACAAATATTTTCATCATTAGATTTAATAACCTGTGATAGACTCATGAGTAATTGTAAAAGGGGAAACACTTCATTTACAAAAAAATAAAAATGAGAGGTTGTGTGACTCATATTTATTATTAGAGCAAATCACCTTAACCCATAGAAGATATTTATTACTTACTGTGGTAAATGTGGAGCGCTTTTTTCCCCGCTGGGGTTTATAACATCTCTTCCTGAGAATGAATATTATGAGGTCCAGCTTGACTAGGGGCCAAGGCAGGTTAAGGTGGCAGTGAATCGATCTGAAGCCAGATGCATTATTGAAAGGTGGAAGAGCCGTCTGCAGTTCATCTCTCTCCATCACTTTCATCCTTCCATCCTTAGAAACCAGGAGTAAATATCATAGCTGGTGTGCATGAGATGAGAGCGTAAGAAGAGAGTCGGGTTTCCCCAGGGTCTGAAGGCCTTTGCTGGCACGATTCCTTTCTAGAATCACTGTTGTTCCCTCCCCTGTGGATAGTGGAGGATACTGCTATCAGCTCCTACCTGCTCAGGGTATGCTGAATTCTGGAAGCAAAGGCAAGGGATCTGTTCTTTCAGCCTGTGAGTTGCCCCTGGAAGACAGGTGTGTCTCACTAAAGATCTTTGAATGGGGGCAGGCTGGTATTTTTGTTTAAGTGCACAGGTAAATGTGTTACGGATTATTATTAAGCTCTAAACAGCCATGATACATGAGGTAAACTCCATGGGACCAGACAATTATTGACTTAGGCTCATTATTTTTGGCAGGTGGGAATAAAAAAGACTCCTCCCATTTTCAAGACTTGATTACTTTTGAAAAGTACGCTCCTCACAAATTGTGCTCTTTGTTTAAATCAGTGGCTCTCAGCCGAGGGCAATTTTGCACCCACAGGGGACATGGGACCGTGTCTGGAGACATTGTTGGCTGTCACGACTCTTAATAGGAGGTTGCTGTTGCATCTTGGGAGGGGAGGGTCTGGGTGCTGCTCTGCGTCTTAGAGCGCACAGGAAGGTCCTCAGAACAAAGAATTTGACCAGTTCAAAATGCCAGTTGTGCCAAGGTGGGGAACCCTGACTTAAGTAAAGCCTAGTCGCAACAATGGAACATCAGTTTCGTGCTTTTCATACAGATTTTCTGGTAGTCCTGGAGAAACAGCAGAAAGGAAATGTTCAGAATCTCAGACAGGGCTTCTTTGGCTGCTAAACTCCAGCTGACAATGCCGTGGATTCACCTTTATTTGCTATTTTCTTCTTTTCCTATGAATAAAAAGAAGCAAAGTCTGTGTTCCCTCCGTCGTCATTCAGAATGTGGGTGCTCGGGGGTTCCTCCACCCTTTCCCCCTCAAGCGATTATGCTAATCCGTGTTTGATCAGATGATTAAATTATAATTTGATTAATTCTGTGTGCTAACCGCTCTGAATGCATTTCCTCTCGCCTGGCTGCCTTGTGCCCGAAGCACCCTCGTCTGCGGTCTGGCGAGGCCTGTTTTTTTCCATAGATGTGGATTTCTGTGTTCAGAGCACTGCACGTTCTCTTTGTTGCCTGGCAAAAGGGAGAGGGGCTATTTCTGTGACCTGTTCTCTGCAGCAGAGGCTGCACAGGGAAGCCTCTGGGAAATGTGGAAACCCGGAAGCACGAATGATTTGAGGTCATCCGATGGGGAAGAGACGAGAGATCATCTGTGTGCAGATGGCTCCAAAGTCCCCAGGCCCTTTTCTCTGGAAGCCTCCTCTCACGTGTCAC
The DNA here is from genome assembly GCA_963574655.1 of Perodicticus potto. NCBI lineage: Eukaryota > Metazoa > Chordata > Mammalia > Primates > Lorisidae > Perodicticus > Perodicticus potto. The sequence continues at coordinate 10,474 of CAUYRH010174788.1, read as the reverse complement.
CTGAGCATAAGCCTCTTGTGTGCTGGATGACCCTGGGAAGGGTGTTCTCTGTGTCGATTTCACGTTTGTATTTCCTTTAAAAAGTATTCCATCATTTTGGTTTGTTTTTTTGTTTGTTTTTCTCAGTCAGGGCTGGGTTTGAACCTGCTACCTCTGGTATATGGGGCCGGTGTCCTACTCCTTTGAGCCACAGGGGCCACCCTATATATATATTTTTAATGCCATGGCTTAAGTTGGCTTTTGTATGCCATGTACTTTAGTCTGGGTGATTTTGAGGTTTGTGTAGTTCAAATTTTTCTGAAATTCTCTCTGATAAGAACATGCATAGGAAAGAACTTGAGTGGAAAATGGTGGTGGTGGTGTTGGTACTAATGGGTTTCTACTTGAAGATAAGAGGTTGTCACCACCCATCGTGGGTTTTGACAGGCTTAGCAATGATGGGACTTTTCTTTCCACCCCATCACGTCCTCTTCCTTTACACTGGTATAACAGGGCAGTCTGGTTACCAGAAACATGAGTATTTAGCATATGCATAGCTTTTTTCTCTTAAATGTGCATGTGTTTTGATCTGGCTGGACCTTCTATTTTCTTTCATTTAAGGTGAAAACCAATCGGGAGGAGGTCAGGGACATGCAGAAACCAACCGTCCTTGGACCCCACCCTCCATTGGTATACAGCTCTTTAAAGACTGGGCCACATGGTGGTGCTGTATATTTTTCGTCCTGCTATCCTTATTCAAAGAACTGCCAGGCCTCAAGAATTAATATAGGAAGTAAGTATGTGCGGAGATTTTCATATCTCTCCCCCACACACCAGTTATTGTCCAGTGTCATTTGTAGAAATTTAAATCTCTTGGTTTTCTTTGAAGAAAGAAATGCTGCTCGTAATTCTTCCCCTAGAAAAGAGTGAGGGTAAAAGAAAACGCCCATTTATTGAGCATCTCAAAGGGTGTCCAACCTTTTGGCTTCTCAGCACCACATTGGAAGAAGAGTTGTCTTGGGCCACACATTAAATACACAAACGCTAATGGTGGCTAATGAGGAAAAAACAGTCTGTGCATATGTTTTGTGATATCCGTCACCAAAGATAAGCAAAAAAGTCCTCACATAATACACATGCAGCCTACTGGCTGCAGGTTGGACACCCCTGGGTGTGAGTTAGCATGTGATTTGCAGTGGTAGTTACATGGTGATGGTGAGGGTAGCTGGCATTGCTGATTTATTGCTAGATGGGTGCACTGCTTTAAGTGTGTTGTGTAGAGTATTTGCCATACTGTTCCAAGCTGGGAAGTAGCTGTCATCATCATCATCATCGTAAGGAAGAGGGGGTTAAACTTGGTGCTATGGTCCCACAGTTGTTAAATGGCAGAGAGAGGCCTAAGCCTCTGTTTATCCTCAGTCAAGTGGACAGGTTATTTTCAACCTTAGTCTGTAGACTGTGGAACCAGGGTTTGGAGATAGTGAATATCAGCCCCAGTTTGGAAAACAGCACTTGGGTCCCAAATGATCTGGTTTTGTGGGCTTTAAATCTTCTCCAAATCTTCAAGATAAAGCCCCATTCATTCATTTGAAGTTTCTAAGTAAGTTATTATGGTAAATTTGTTGCAAAGTTGAGTAATAAAAGAGTTGTTTGGGGTAAGTACGACATCTGCATAAAAATCAGTGTATATGAACAGAAAATTCATTTACTTTTCCTTGTCATCTGTTCACTTCCTTGAGGTAAGTTAGGTAAAGTGACAGGTTAATTAACTGTCATCCGCTGTAGTGGCAGACATTGTGTTCTGTTGGTAAAGACTAAACTGGAGTCGGGATGACAATTGTTACGTTTGTATTATAGGACGGCATCTTGCCTCACTCCCAGCTTTGCATCGCACATCTGGCTTTAAGGACATTACAGTCCACTTGTGGTAAACATCTATGTCCTCAGCGCCAAGATACTGGAATTAAAATACTTTCTGAAATCGCTCATCAGAGACTGAAATTGGTTGTGAGTTTTGTTATCAGTTGGGGCTCTTATGGAAAAAGACAGAAGTTGGTTTTGGTAATTCCATTTTGGAAACTGAAGCTGAATTATTTTACTGAAGTGTCCATAGGACGTGTATCTTAAAGAGTTTAGAAAATACTGCCTAGACATTCCCACTCACTGAGCTTGACTGAAAGTGCTAGTAACAAGTGAGTGTCCTGTGCCTGTGCATGCCCGGTGTGTGTGCACCTGTGTACCATGCCACTGTGGCGACATTTAGGGAACTACTCATGTGGGACACATTTCCTCTGAGAAAGGACTTTTGCCCTCTGTGGAGTGTGTCTGTTGTCCAGTTGTGATGAGAATAACCCAGCTCTGTCAGTGCTCAAGCTGGTGGCCACAAGGTGGGGAGCTCAGTCTAGTGTCTGGTGGCTTCTCTGCACGTGTTACTGTGGGGTGTGGAATCGGGGCCTGGGTCCCCCAGGGGAGCCCTGTCCTGAAGACTGTTCATTCCAGCCATCTGACAACCTTGGGTAGTGGTCCCACTGAGGCTTCAACTGCAGAGAAAAGTAAAGATACTTGGCTTCCTCCCTGCTGGCTGAGCAACTTGAAGTTTATAGCTATGATAATGTCGATAGAATCACTTTTTCATGGAGTGTTGAGTGAACCTATTTTGAATAACTGCTAATATTTATTGCGCTCTTAGTATGTGCCATGAACTGTGTAAGTACTTTATTTTATCATCTCGTTTCATCTCCAAACACGTGTTTGATCCTTGTTGGGAGTATCCCCGTTTTACATGTGGGGAAGTTCAAGGCTTACAAAGGTGTAATGACTTTCCTAAAGTTGCATATCCAGCCAAGGAGGAGGCAGGATTTGAACCTGGTGGGTCTTCATAACTCCTGCACCTGCCTTCCAGGGTGCCCTGCTCAATTAGCGAGCTCCTCATATCCCAGCCTGGTCCTGAGCACTCACTGCTGTAAGTGGCAAGGCTTATCTGAGCAGCTGGAAATGTGCTCTCTGCTATGCCAGAGAGGCGGGGTGAGTCAGATAGCACACATTGCTTTATTTTTTTCTCGAACTGAATGGAAGAGGCTAGAAAAATGTAGCAATGTGGTAACAGTTTGGGCAAGTCAGAGTTGGTGTGTGTGTTTTAATCACAGCATTTCTGGGATCTCAGGTGATTTCTGAGATAGGCTGCTCAGTCACCGGGACATTGAGAAGCACATGGTGCCCGAGCCCTGGGTTCCCTCCACTTCTCAGCATGACACCTGCGTTCCCTTCTTCCCATACCCATTTCTGTGGCTCTTAGACTAAAAAATAAACCCTCCAAATGTCAGGGGACAGTGTTTGGTGACCACAGCCTGTAGTGCTCTTGATATCCTGTCTGGGATGTGTCACCGGACGGCTGGCACTGCCACCTGCCTTATCCCCACCTTGCTTCCCTCATGCCGGCACTGAATTTCATGGATAAGAGACTTTGGGGCACAGCAGCCTGCCTGCCACTGCATCGGAGCCACTGTGCCTGACAGGAGGGACCTTGGTGGGCTTGTCCCCATCTCAGCGGCTTTTCACTTCCGACCCCCTGCAGAGCTCTTCAGAGCTTGTTTGGAGGTTCCAGCAGGGCAGCACAGCTACTCATATACCTAAACCCAGGAATGATCCTCCTCCATCAAGGAAGTTCTTTGACAGTCCTCAAAGCTTCGGGAAAGACACACCGAGTGGTGGGGGAGGAAGGGGTCACCTGCGTAGCAGTCGGATTGGCTGAATTCACCCTGGCAATCAGTGGGGTGCTGGATGGTGCAGCCAGACTGACCGCACGTCCATCTGGACCTTTTCAGAGTCTGCTGCTTCACCTCCTTCAGTTCCCTGTCCAAGTATCGCCTCCTGAGAGAGGCCTCCCCTGACCACCTGGTCTAAAACAAGGTGACCTCCTTGATGATTGTTTCTCCTTTCCATGCCTCTGGCTTCATTGTGCCTATGGGTCCCTAGAGTGACGCAGTTGTTTGCTTATCATGTGTCTGTCCCAGCAGGGGAAACCTAGGCCTTGTCTGTTGTGCCCACCTAGGGGAGTGACTAAGAGGTGGCAGGGGCTTGTAAGAATCTACTGATTGAATTATTCAACTAATGAATGCTGTTTAGAGGGATATGGCTCTTAGGGGTTCAATGGCACTTTTCTCTGATGGGTGACAGTATCTTTCTGTATGTCAGTAGTTTCTCCACGTGAAGGGGCTGGACGTGAATATTAATTAAAAGGTCAGTAAGCATTATGCCCTAGAATACTCAACTTCAACCCAACTATAGAAATGGAACAATAAAAACACCTTACTTTGAAAAAGTCTTTGCTGAATATCAATGTGGTTTCAGAAATGTTAAATACACTTAGGGGAATACAAAGATATTTAATTTAAAAATTGTCCAGCAAAATGCTTACTGAGCCCCTGTTTATGAGCTAAACTGTAAGATCCAAGAAAATGGGTGTATTTTTTGTCCATCATGGTATTTTCTGTTCCTGGAGCAGGCAGGACACATTTGTTGCTAGGTAAATGTTTCTTGAATGAACAAGTGAAAACCACCATGCCAAGGACTGTGCAAGAAAGCAGACCATTGTCTCTTTTGTGACAAAGTCTCAAGGAAGGTGGGGTGAGTGAATGTGATAAAGATGGCCATGTGGGCATACAGACAGACCAGGACAGTGTTTCAGAAGCAGAAAATGACTTCTGATTAGCCTGTTTAAAAAGGGCTTTAAAAAAAGAGGATTTAAAAACTTGGCTTTTAAAATGTGTTTTTGAGTGGGAACGATAGTAGTAAAGGAGAAAAGGTAGAAAGGAGGGAAGTTCCCACATGCAAGGCAGAGACACAGAATTCTCTTATGCTTCTGTACAAAGTCATGGTGCAAAGTTCACCTAAAAATGGGACGGGGAGCAGATGATGAAAGGGTGTGAATTCAAATTTAAATGGAATTTCCAAGAAGATGTGTGTGTTAAGATCGTGATCCATGTTGGACAGTCAATGGAGGATTTTGGTTGTGGTGTTCAGGAAACTTTGCAGACCAGAGAGGTTTGGCAGGAGGGTAACCACGTAGGACAGAGGCCAACCGGCACTAGGACAGTGGTAGCGGCAGGCACCCACATAGGTGCAATGCTGGGGGAGAGGGATCATGTGTGGCTGCTGGGCAGGGCGGGGTCACCCCATGGGAACAGCTTGCTGTGTGTGGTCCCTGGTGAGCTGAAGGTGTGGGTAGGTTTATAGCCTTATATGCATAATCCCACCAATACTGCCTACTTGAATCTTTTTTCTTTTTTTTTTTTGAGACTCTCTGAAATTTGCTTCCCCGTTCTCTTCATGCCAGAATAGAGTCACTAACAGGGACTTTCTAGCACCTGGTAACAGTCAATTCTGTAATTTTGTTGTCACAGTATAACTTAAGCAATTCTGTGAACTGTCTGGATTGAACCGTATAGGTCACGGGGTGCACCCTGAAGGTGAGATGGGTGCCAGCAGCCTCACCACCTCCCATAAAATGGATGCTAGCTGCCACCAACTCGCACCAGGGGGCTGGGTAGGATAAAAGATGAGAATACCATAACTCTGAAATGATGACAGGCACCATCACTCTTAGATCAGTCTGGATTGGGCCGAAACAAAACAAGGTAACAGCTAACGAGCTAAGTGCTGTCATGATGAGAGTTAACAAGCTAAGTTCTGTGACAGATTGTTTTACTTATCCATTAATTGCTAGATCTGTGCTATGTTACCTTTATGTTATCTATCTGCCCTTTATGTTACCTATCTGCTAATATGCTAAATTGCAAGGTTTGCTTCTGTAAATTGCGAGGTTTGTTTCTGTAAAAGGGGTCATCGTGACCCTGCACTTGCTTTCTGCTTCTTTTGCCAACTTTCACCCACCTGTTTGTTCCTTTGCCAACTTTCAGACTATAAATACCCCAACTATAAATACCCTCAACGCTCTCTCACTTAGTCTGCCTTAGATTTTTCTGAGACAGCCCCATGGTTAATAAAAAGATTCCTTTTTGAACTTCTAATTTGAGTTGGTGGTCCTTATCTCGCTCTATTACAAAGGGGTGATGAACTTAATCAGCTAATAACTGACAATTTAAATTTCATCATGTTTTGTATTTCTCCTGATTCTAAAGCATACAAAAATGTAATATTGGCAGAGTGAGTTTAAGTTAGGTTTCACCTAAGCAATTTACCATCTATTATTTTACAGATAATTGAGCTAAATTTTGGTTCTGGAGTATGCACCAGTTTGGATTATGTATTCACTGGAAGAAGACAGGTTAAGCATAGGTATGAGTATTCATATTTTTTGTCATGTAATGTAACTAAATTACCTTCAGATACACCTGTTGAAAATGTCATCACCAGAGTTATCCATTTTCCATTATTTATAATGTGTGTTCTATAGAAATCTATGGTAAGGTTACAAAATTGTAAATCCCCCCAAATTTAGTCCAAGTTGTGAGTTCTTAAAGTCTGTTCTTAACAAGTTGAGTTTAAATTTATCAGAATCCAAGTTAAAATAATTTACAGTTGAGTACATATTTCACTTGGCGATTTTGGTTTTGTTTTTGTGCACCTTATTGGGTTTCTTTCCTGGTTTATCTCTTCTGATCTCCTTATCTCTCCCTTCGTCTCCCCACCTTGCACGCTTACTTACACACACTCCATTACTGTGTGCTTAGAGTAGGCAAATTTCTTATAAGGAGTGTATTTTAAATTCCTTTGCTCTTGTACTTATTGATAAGGAGATTATTTCAAAATTAAAAATTATGACAAGAAGCACAGGTGTATATACTGTGTATCCATATGTCTACAGAATGCATATAACAATGAGCTGGCATTGTGGCTGACCCTGATATAGGATATTAGTAATGTTATCTAACTTGTCATGAAACCAACCTAAATTCAACAGTGGACTTTCTCAGAAGGAAGGTGTTTCCTGATTAACTGAAAAATATTTATTGTATTTATTTCATGTGCATTGGGAATATGAAATAAGTTAAGTATAAATATGATTTCTGAGTTAGTCATTTCATTGGGAAATCATGGTATAGGCAAATATAAGGGAATAATTTTTTTTAAAAAATAGAAGTTTTATATACCAGTAAGATAAAAAAATAGGGCAACCTATATGTTAGTTATATTTAACATAACTAATCTAACTTAATTATATTATATAGTGAGCTGCTGATGGTTCAGAAAAGACAAGAATTTGAAAATAAAGAAGGGAGTGTTAACAAAACCAGAAGAAGGTTTCAGCCTAGGTCTTGTTGCTCACCACACAAAGATTCATTTATTGAGATAAGGATTGCCAAAGAAGAAAGGAGACAGAATGGGAAAAGCCACCTCCAATCTATCCCTCCGACTAAGGAGAGTCTGGGCATTCGCAGAGGGGAAATTAACAAAGGCTAAACCACCAGAGGGGTGGATTGTGGGGAAGTTAACAAGGGTCATTGCATGGGGCAGGTTATGAGTCTTGGCCTCAGGAATTATGCCCAGGGAACTTGGGGATCTCAACTCTGTCTTGCAGACAATCCACCCATTCTGGGAAAGGGGTGGAAAAGTCAAAGAAAGTCAAGTAGTTAAGGGAGGGGATTATTAACAAAAAGAAGGGTCATTGTCCTTATAGTAAAATGACTTTTTTCTTTTGGGTAGATACTAGTAATGGGATTTCAGGATCAAATGGAAGGTCCACTTTTAGTGCTTTGAGGAATTTCCATACTTCTTTCCATAAAGGCCGTACTAGTTTGCAGCCCACCAGAAGTACAGGAGTCTTCCCTTCTCTATGCACCAACGTCAGCATATGTAGTTTGGGGATCTTGTGACATGGGCCATTCTCACTGGGATTGGGTGATATCTCAAAGTGGTTTTGATTTGCATTTCTCTAAGAATTAGAAATGATGAGTTTTTTTTTTTTAATAAGTTTTCAGGCCATTCATCTGTCCTCATGAGAAAAAATTTTGTTCAAATCTCTTGCCCAGATTTCAGTAGAGTTCTTTGTTCCTTTTTGTTGAATTGTTTGAGTTCTTTGTAGATTCTAATTATTAGCCCCTTGTCGAATTTGTAGCATGCAAATGTCTTCTCCCAGGTTGAAGGTTGTCTCTTTGCTTTGATGATTGTGTCTTTGGCTGTTTAGAAGCATTTGAGCTAGTGCAGGTCTTATTTATTTATGTTTGTGATCACCTTTGAGATCTTCTTCACAATTCTTTCCCAAGACTGATGCCACTAAGAGTCTTTCCCACACTTTCTTCCAAATTTTTTCTAGTTTTGTGTCTTAGGTTTAAATCTTTTATATGTTGTGAGTTAATTTTTGTAAGTGGCAAGAAGTGCGGGTCCAGTTTTAGCCTTTTACATGTGGCTACCATGTTCTCTGAGCCCATCTATTAAGTAGGGATTCTTTTCCGCAGGCATCATTTTGCCATAATGATATTTGCACTCAAATGTTTGGAGCAGCCCAGTTTACAGTTACAATGATGTGGAAACAACCCAAATGCCCTTTGACACATGAATGGCTTAATAAACTGTGGTATATGGGTACCATAGAATAGGATTTAACCATAAAAAGATGGTGAGTTTTGTATCCTTTGTTACAACCTGAATGGATTTGGAGAATTCTGTGAGTATCACAGAATGGAAAAGCAAGCTTCACATGTACCCTGTACTCACTTGAAACTTGTCGATTAACAAAATTCGTTCACATGAGAGAAAAACTCAGTTAAATCTAAGAAAAGGGGAGGGAGGGTTGGGAAAATTTGCAGTGTGTGGCACATTTCCTGTGTGAGGGACACAGCTACAGCATAGACTTTGCCTAACAAATGCAAGCAATATGGCCTAACTGTGTATGTACCCTCCTATTAATCAGAAATTTATTTTATTTTATTTTATTTTTACATATACATGTGTTAATTAGGTTTCTACTTTTTGCCTTCACAGAATTAAAAAGGCTTAAAATTTAATAACAATGTTTAAGATAAGGACTAGAAACAAAGACCTCATAAAGAATGAACGAAAATAAATACATTCAGAAAAGAAAACAGACAATTACTGCATCAAAATATTAAGCAATAATAATAATAATAATGCGAAGAAAGTAACGTTCACATTGTCAAATAAGAGTATGTCTATCATAGAATGCTTTAATTATGAGACTCAGTATAAAGTCGTAAGTTAATTTCTTATTTTTTTTCAAAGTCACACAAAAAAGACAACTAATATTTTATGAATAAAAGCAAAAGATAGTTTCAAAAAACAGATCTTGCCAAATCTTATAGACAATAGAAAAAGAAGAAATATTTAAAAATCATTCTACTTAATCTGGATATACCTGATAGCGCAATTGGAGAAAATATATTGTTATAAAGGGAAATTACAAACATATTTCACTTATAAATGAGGATACAGTATCCTAAACAACATATTGACAAGTTGAATTAAAAATTAATGTTTAAGTAATGTACTTTGGTCAAAATTGAATCCAATTTATGTGAGAGTTAGTCACTATTTTCTTTCCTTTTTTTTTGTTTTCTTTCTCTCACCCTCTCCCTCCCTCTTTCTCTGTCTGCTCTCTTATTCCCCCGTGCCCCACTGTGTCATTAATTGTCCCCAAATGTCCTCAAATCAAAGTTGAATACATAGGATTTGTGCTTCTCCATTCCTGTGATGTTTCACTAAGAATAATGTGTTCCACCTCCATCCAAGTTAGTATAAACGCTACAAATGTCTCCATTTTTTTGACAGCTGAGTAACATTCCATGGTATACATATACCATAGCTTACCAATCCATTCCTGGGTTGAAGGACATTTAGGTTGTTTCCACATTTTAGCAATTGTAAATTGGGCTGCGATAAACAGCCTAGTACAATTGTCTTTGTAATAAAAGTTGTTTTTTTTTTCTTCTGGATAGATGCCCAGTAATGGGATTGCAGGATCAAATGGGAGATCTAGGTTGAGTTCTTTGAGCTTTCTCCATACTTCCTTCCAAAAAGGTTGTATTAGTTTACAGTCCCACCAGTAGTGTAAAAAGTGTTCCTTTCTCTCCAAATCTGTGCCAGCATCTACAGTTTTGAGATTTTGTGATATAGGCCATTCTCGTTGGAGTTAGGTGATATCTCAGGGTGGTTTTAATTTGCATTTCTCTAATAATTAGGGATGATGGGCATTTTTTCAAGTGTTTACTGGGCATTCATCTGTCGTCTTTAGAGAAGATTCTATTCATCTCTCTTCCTCATTGATGTATGGGCTTGTTGGTTTTTTTCCTTATAGATTAAAGCAAATAGACAACCTACCCAATGGGAAAGGATATTTGCACATTTTGAATCTGAGAAAAGTTTAATAACCAGGATCTATACAGAACTTCAATTAATCTACAAGAATCAGAATTTTTTTTTTAAAAATAGAGTCATTGAAATTTGTTGAAAGCTGGTTACAGGAGGCAGCTTTGTGAGCTGGAGTCAGGGAAGGCTTCCTGGAAAAGTGGTCTCAAAG